>PVJI01000720.1:0-19083 GCA_004026765.1 Micronycteris hirsuta | reverse complement strand
CCAGAACCAGGGTGGCAGCAAAGAAAATTTTACGGATAGGGTGAGCCTAAAATGACACAGTGCTGAAAAACAGTCTTGCTGACTTGCCGCTCCCCTCTGTGCATGTCTCTCGAGAACATTGATTCCAACTTGCTCTGTGGGAAGAAGCGAGAAGACATGGCTAGTTCTCAGGTTGTGTTTGTCACGTGGCCTCACAACCATGGTGAGTATTTTGACTCACCAGAAATCAGTTCTTGAGTGTCTTTGGTTCCCACTTGCTGGTAATTCTAATATATTCCATTGGATTGGATTTAGGAGTTTCTCCTCAAATGATAGGATGCATTCGTCATGTTTCTCATCTGTCATTTCTTTAAAAGTCGAGAGACCTCCCCTTTAGGACTCCAGCCATCGTCTCAGACCCAGAAGATTTCTCTTTCTCAGAAAATAGGGGTTGTGAATTGTAGTTGATTTTGGAATGTAAACAGAATGTAACTCAAGTGTGACGGCACCTCCACTGTTTGTTCACCAGGCTGTTAAGCCTGTCATTTCCCAAGGCAGCCTCGGAGCAAAGTTGATTTAATTGGCTCAAGCCCAAGCCCAAGAAGCAAAGTTTCCTAGACCTCCCTGCTGCGACCTGCCGGTCTTGGAATTTAAGTCCAAGAGACACAAACTAGGTGAGGCGGCCCCAGAAAGATCGAGGCCAGGATAAACCTGTTCTGTGCAGGAGCTCAGAGGAAGGCGAGAGAAAAATGGACTGAAAGACTCACTCTTCTTTACTTTTAAATACATGATTTAAAAAAAGGTTGGGTGCAAAAACAATCATTATGCCAAATTTATAGAATAATTCCAGGGAAGCTAGTCTTGTTTCTTTGTCTTGTTCACCTCATACCCTTGAGAAGTTTTGTATCCAAGACAGTGAGGGTTCAAGGAAGGGCCTCTGCTGTCAACATCCAAGGGCATGGCTTCTAGAAGCTCTTCACCCTTTGGTAAGAAAAAATCCATCTGTGTGGCCTGTCCTGTGAGACACCATCGCCGCCCTCGGCACATGCTCGGCCCAGGGCCCACCCCGGCATCCAGCTGCCCGGCACCGACAACGGTCAGTGACTCTCGTCAGATGGGAGTGGGCAGTGGCGAAAGGAGCCCAGGTTGTACTCATACCGTGAGGGAGGCCTTGCCCTTGGGATCTCCACAGCTGGGGATTCACCCCGGCAATGGCACGACACAACATGCAATAACGGGGGGCTGGAACGGGGCGGGGGGTTTGGGGGGGGTGCTTGACAATTTTAAAGTCTATGCTGTGCTTGTGAGTTGCTGTGAGTTGTACAGAGAGTAAGAATTCATAGGCTCAGAATGTAAAAACAAAAAATGTAAATTCTGGCAAAGCGGTGGCAGTTGTATCATAGATTTTGAATTTTTAAAGATCATGAGAACAGAAACAGCAATAGCAAAACTGCATCTCATGGATGAGACAACATCAAATGTAGATGGTAAGTATCCCCACAAACCCGTAATATGAGCAGGTGAAGACCAACAAGCATCTGTGCCGGAGGAAGCTGAAGGAAGTGACTGGGTGGGAGTAAGGGAGGGTCTGATGGATGTGGGATAACCAGTGAGCCACTCTGAGAACAGCAAGGAAAAGGAGCTGTTTGTTTGCACACTCGAGCCGGTGAGTGTGAGTGTTTGAGCACTGCCCGCATGAAGTCCTGCACTGATGAGAAACTGCTGGAAATGCAGCCCAAACGAGCCAGGGCGGTGCAGGAGAGACGAAGGAAGGAGCAGTTACATTGGAGAAGGAGAAGTGCCAGGTTACATTGATGTCACACAAACCATTTTCATTGTATTAACAGTGGTTGGACTTCTGGACAGACCTCATATAATAAATAGGTTTCTCCAAAGAAGAAAATCAAAGCAAGGAAATAGAACAAACATTGAAAAGTATAATTTCTAGAAAAAACATTTCTGCCATTTAAAAACCTAAAAGTTTGAAACTACACATGGAAATAGAACACTCTAAAACTAAATAACTAGACCTCGCATGTCCAACAGGATATAATAGAATATTATACTTTAAAGAAAAAAAAATCCTTTAGTACTCAAACAAATGATCCAATAAGTTACAGCAGAAGAAGTAGGAGATTGCCATCAGAAAGTTTCACGGCAGAACTTTGGGTCAGAATAAAGAGTAACGTGGCGGCGTGGCTCCAGGGGAGTCACAGTAGCAGATGAAGCCTCACGTCGGCCCAGGACAGCGGTTACTCGCAGTTCCTGGTGCTTCGGTTCTTCGCACCGCACCCTTTCCCAAAGTGACTCCAGCTGGCACTCTTCCCTCCCACTGCCCGCAGTGAGGTTGCTTCATCCGCTTCAATACAGCAAACTCCTCTTGTCACGGTTTGCCTCCTACTCTGGATTCCCCTAACGCCCTAAATGATTTCTTTCCATTTGCATACATTAAGGTTCGCCTTTTGTGCTGTAAGTTTCAGTGGATTTTGATAAATGCATAGTGTCAAGTATCCACAATTTCAGTGTCACATAGAATAGTTTCCCCACCTAAGAAAAAGTACCTTGCGCTTTACTTATGCAGACCTCCCTCCTCTCCCCCAAGCTCCTGGGAAACACATCTTTTCACTGCCTCTATACTTTTGGCTTTTCTACAAAGTCATATAATTGGAATCAAATAGCATGTAGATTTTTCAGACTGTCTTCTTGAACTTAACAATATGTATTTAAGATTTATCTATGTCTTTTTGTGGTTTGATAGCTTGTTTCTCTTTATCACTGAAAAATACTCCATTGAATAAATGCATCAGTTTGTGTCTAATTCACTTATTGAAAGTCATCTTGGTTGCTTCTTATCATAATTGTATTAAGTCGAGGGGGAAATTTGTGTTTTTTTAAGGAAAGTTTTACTCTATTTTTCCATTGCGGAAGGAGCATGTGAAAGACTGCAGTGATCAGGAGCACGGTTGTAGCACAGATGGTGCCAGGCACTAGCTGTGAGTCCTTGGGCGAGAACACAACCTCTCTGAGCCCATTTCTGCCTGTGTTAAGTGAGGTTAGTGGAGGAATCTGCCTGTTACAGCTTGTGAGGACCGAGCGAGGAAGCTCCTGCACTGTCCCTCAATGTTGGCTCGCCCTGTACGCTATGTCTTCCAACCCAACCTAAGATACTTGTTTTTTTAAATTGCAACTTTATTGAGATATAATTCACATACCATACAATTCACCGATTTGGAGTGAAACTTGTTGATACTGGTACTTTCTTGATCTCTCCAGAAGGGGTCATGCTGTTTTTACACAGCATTCGTTGTGTCTGTGAGCCAGCATTTATTTTGTCGTGATTGGCTGATGGTCTGTTTTCCCCATCAGGCTGTGAAGTCCACGGTGTAAGAGGCCACATTTGTTCTCACAATGTCATCTCTGGCACCTAGCACAATACCTCACACGTGGCAACAAAGGTTCACAAAGAATTTTCTGTTTACTCAACAAATATTTATTGAGCACCCATGAACTAATTCTAGTGACTACTGTACAAAGCAAGAAAGGAAAAAAAAAAATCCCAAAGGTTGATGGTTGTGGAATCACTGGAGAGAGGAAAGTTGTAGAGGCAGCATGATTTAAAGAGGCCAATGAATAAAATGGAGAAGTTAATCAAACAGTTTCTCAGTCTATGACAAAGAAAGGCTCTTGGCAAGTCACACTTTGAATCCTGTCTACCACCAGGTGCTTGTGGTTGCCCAGGGTTACAAACTCACTGATGTAGCCAGCACTTTCTATGAGGCAGTGAAACGGTAGTGAGGAGTTGTTCAGAACTCTGGGAAATTCAACTGAGATTTTTTAGTTCATTTAGCAAATACGTACTTAGATGTTGCCTTTTACGTGGCGGTCTACCATGTTAGGAGCAGCAGGAAGAGCGTCACCTGCTCAGAAATGATCCAGTCACAAGGCAGAATGTACTTCGATGGCTGTAGGAAAGAGCTATAGCCTCGATTTACTTCTATCATCATGTCTAGAGAACACCCTCTTTCAGAATTAAAATCAAATTCTGGAGATGAACATTTTTTTTTTTTAAGGAAAGTTTTTTTGCACTGACACAGAAACTTGAGAAGGTCGACCTTGAGTCTCTGTATTCAGAATTTACTGAGCTGGAGAATGAATAAACTATACATCACCTGCCTTAGGCATTGCACTGTACATATTTCATGGCTTTAAATATGTGCCACGATTAGGTATGTGTGTTAGTAGTCAATAGAATAAGGGTTGAAAGCAACAAAATGAAGATACTTTCAGTTTAGCATATTTCCACCTGGGGGATTTAAAAATATGTCACAAAGATAATTCTATCTCTGAGGTGAAGGTTCTCCTGGTGCTAGCAGAGCTGAGTAACGGGGAAGAGATACTGAGTCTTGGTCTTTAGTGGCTCCCCCTTTTTTTCTAGGAGAAAATTCCCTAAACATGCTCATGGGAGTCCTTGGCTATTTCAAAAATTTGCTTTGGTATGAAATATTATTACTCCAAAAGCCAGTTTTTTAAATAAATTAGGGACTAAAGATCAAAAAAGAATTTTAATGTTGCAGTGGTCTTGAAATAACATTCCACAAATACTTTGTGCACTTACTCTGTATTGAGCTGTTTCATATCAAATCTGAGGTAAAATTAGTGGCCCCTGGCACCCTAAGAGATCAAGATAAGATTGGTTTGAATCCCTAAATCCATGTTCTGTGTCTGTCCATGTGCCTCTTTAAAGGAAGGCACCACTAAAGGTCAAGTTCAGGAATAATGACAATATCAGAGAAAAGTAAAGTACACAGAGGAGAAGGAGGAGCACTTCCAGCTCAAAGAGTCAACGAATGCTTTTTAGAACTGGAGCTGTGTTTCCATGAAGGACGAGGATACAATTATCGCCCAAGGAAACGTGAGAGCAAGGACGTGGTGGAGGGAAGTTTGGCAGGTGCGGGGAAGAATTGGAGAGGACTGTGCCTGAGGAGGAGTGGTGAGGATTAGACCGGAAAGGCAAGGGAAGGATAGATGTTTGGGGACTTTGGAAGTTAAGCATTTTGCCTTTAAATGGTCATCCATGAAGAAATCCAGATGTCCGGTAACATAAAGACTCCTTCATTCTCCCAACACTAATGATATATGTGGACAACAATTTGTTTCAGGACCTGTTTTCAATTCTTCTGAGTATATACCCAGGCGCAGGGCAAACTCCATCCTCAATCCTGACCAGACAGACCACGCCATTCCATTTTTATCGTTCAGTCCCAGATCCAAATCCTTCCTGAAGAACCCCAAAGCACCATTTCTCCATTTTGTGAGAATGTTCCCTGGTAAATAGGTCTTACATTCTCTTTGTTGAAAGGCAGTGAAGGATAAAGCCAGAAGCCAGGTAACCTGGGACCAGATCTAGCAGTTGATTAGCTAATTGTGTGTCTTTCAGCTTAATTAAACCTCAGCTTCCTCAACAATCCCCTTCATTCCTTTCAAGCTTGTCATTAGCCTCAAGAAAACTGGTGTTTGGGAAAGTATTTTTCAAATGCTAATGATTACTTCATATTGGTCCTTAAAATTTCAGGCCAGAAAGGACTTTTGGAGATAAATTGCTACGCAGATCTAACTGAGGCCAGAGAGGTGGGCTGAATTTGGGATAAACTCCAGATCTTCCGATTCTGAGGTCTGGGCCCTTCAACCTCGCCACGTCAGCCTCTCTTCCTGAGGTTCAATCAGATCTTTTGTCCTTCCTCCTCTGACTGGGGGAACAAAAAACCGACAGCAAAAACTGGGCCCCTGAATCATTCATTGAGTCAGCTGAGCTCAGATTTACCTCCCAAGTCTGGCTGCTTTGTGACCTTTCCTGAGTTTCTTTCTCCAGGTGTGGGAGGGAAATCAGCCCTTCCCCAGCCTCCCTGCTTAGTATCACTGGGAAATCTCTTATTTGTATTCCTGCCAGTGCCACATTTAATGCACCAAAGCCTGCGTTTGAAGTAATAACCAGCCTACAGTTTATGAAATAAAAAGATTGATATCAGCTTCATGAAACTCAGGCAAAAGCAATATCTTTCCTATATCTTGCTATGCCTTTAACTCTGGGAACCTTCATACTTGGTGGCCACTGAAAAATGAAATAGCAATAATAATAATGACAATAATAAAATAAAAGGCAAGATCTTCTAAGCGCCACACTTTTGAGAAATGTTGCATTTAATTTATTTTTATTAATTTAATGACAAGGGGAGATTAGACATCCTACTTTCTTCAGTTTCCAAGTGCATTTTCATTTTTAAAGGAACGATCGTAGTATGTAGCTGAGAGGTCATTTGTTTGTCTCCCGGCTTGTTTATGCCTTGCTGGCTTGGGCAGCTGAGAGGTACGACCATGGCCACCCTGCTTCTTCTCAAGGAAAATAAAAACCAGGAGATGGGCTACAGATTTACTTTCCGTATCAAATAAAATATTCTGAAAAGTAAGTCAGCTTTAGACCTGTTCTTCCAGAAGGTCATTCCGCTTCACAGTGTGGGCTATTTATTTGCTCATAAACAGCACGAGTGTCTGTAAGTCAGCATCAGATTTGACATCTGCGACCCAGCATAATTTGGCTCCAGTCAAACTTTCCAGTCTTCTCTCCTGTTACTTAACTTACTAATCCTCGTGAATAGGTCAAACTGGACATTTGCCATTTCCCATGTGATTATTTTCTATTTTTAGTTTTATCCAATCAGACAACCTCTGTCTTTAATTGGAGTATTTAGCCTATTTACCTTTAATTTGGTTTCCGTTTACCACCTTGCTATTTGTTTTCTGTTTGGGCCATGTGTTCTTTGTCCCTTTCCCCTCCTTCCCTGCATTCTCTAAAATAAATGAGACTTTTTTTTTTAGTATATTTTATCTCCTCCAAAGGCTGTTTTAAACTCTTTTCTGATAATTCCATTACCCCATTCATTTCTGTATCTGTTTCTATTAACTGATTTCTCTCTTGCATATAGATCACATTTTCACGCTTTCCCATATAACCTGAAAGTTTTGATTGTGTGCTGGATGCCATGGTGTGATTATTTATATTTCATCATCTTTCCTCATAGAAGTATTAAGTTTTTTAAATTTATTAAAAATATATTTTACTGCCCTGGCTGGTGTAGCTCAGTGGATTGAGCGCGGGCTGGGAACCAAAGGGTCCCAGTTCGATTCCCAGTCAGGGCACATGCCTGGGTTGCAGGCCAGGTCCCCGTGAGGGCCATGTGAGAGGCAACCATACATTGCTGTTTCTCTTCCTCTCTGTCTCCCTCCCTTCCCCTCTCTCTAAAAATAAATAAAAATAAAAAATATATATATTTTATTGATTATGCTATTATAGTTGTTCCATTTTTTCTCCTCTTTATTCCCCTCCTCCATGTACCCCACATCCCACCATCATTCCCCGACCTTAGTTCATGTCCATGGGTCATACATATAAGTTCTTTGGGTTCTCCATTTCCCATACTATTCTTAACCTCCCCCTGTCTATTTTATACCTACCATTTATGCTTCTTATTCTCTGTACCTTTTCCCTCACCCTCCCCCCACCCCCTACCCACTGATAACCCTCCATGTGATCTCTATTTCTGTGAATCTGTTCCTGTTCTAGTTGTTTGCTTAGCTTGGTTTTGTGTTTTTTTTTTTTTTTAGGTTCGGTTGTTGATAGTTGTGAGTTTGTTGTCATTTTACTGTTTGTATTTTTGATCTTCTTTTTCTTAGATAAGACCCTTTACCTTTTTGTATAAAAAGGGTTAGGTGATGATGAACTCCTTGAACTTGATCTTATCTGGGAAGCACTTTATCTGCTTTTTTCTAAATGATAGCTTTGCTAGATAGAGGAATCTTGGATGTAGGTCCTTGCTTTTCATGACTTTGAGTACTTCTTTCCAGCCCCTTCTTGCCTGAGAGGCTTCTTTTGAGAAATCCACTGACAGTCTTATGGGAACTCCTTTGTAGGTAACTGTGTTCTTTTCTCTTGCTGCTTTTAAGATTCTCTCCTTATTTTTAATCTTGGATAATGTAGTTATGATGTGCCTTGGTGTGTACATTCAGTCCAACTTTTTTCGGAATCTCTGAGCTTTCTGGACTTTCTGGAAATCTATTTCCTTTGTCAGATTGGGGAAGTTTTCCTTCAATAATGAAGTTAATTAATTTTCAATTAAGTTTCCCATTTCTTGCTCTTCCTCTTCTCCTTCTGGCACACTTATGATTTAGATGTTGGAATGTCTGAAGTTGTCTTGGAGGTTCCTGAGCCTCTCCTCATTTTTTTGAATTTTTGTTTCTTGGTTGTTCTGATTGAATGTTTATTTCTTCCTTCTGCTCCAAACCATTGATTTGAGTCCCAGTTTCCTCCCCTTCACTGTTGGTTTCCTTTTCCTTTATATCACTTTTCATAGCCTTCACTTTTTCCTCTATTTTGTGACCATACTCAAACAATTCTGTGAGCGTCCTGATTATCAGTGTTTTGAACTCTGCATCTGATAGGTTGTCTTTATCACTTAGTTATATTTTTTCTGGACCTTTGATTTGTTCTTTCATTTGGGCCATTTTTTTTTATCTCAGTGCACCTGTTACATAGTAAGTTGTGGAGCCTTAGGTGTTCACCAGGGAGGTGCAAGCCGTGTCACACAACGTGGTGCTGCACGTGGGAGAGGAGTCTGAGAGGGAACAGTGCTTCTTGCTCAGCTCTCGGCCAATTTCAGTCACTTCCCCTGCTCCCCACAAGCAAATTGGGCCCTTCTGGTGCTGATTCCTGGTGGGTGGTTTTGTGTACGTTCTAGGACCCTGTGGGTCTCTCCAACAAACTCTCCTGTGAGGCTGGGAGTTCCTCATGCTGCCTTAACCCCCACAGGTGTTTTCAGTCAGAGGTTTTGAGGCTTTATTTCCCTGCGCTGGAACCCTGGGCTGCAAGGTCTGTCTCTCCCCAGTCATTCTTCCCAGTTTATCTGCACATGAATGTGGGACCTCTCCATCCGCCAGCTGCTGCCTTGTGAGTCTTCTCTGCCGGCTGCCCATATCTGCCCCTCTTACCGGTCTGGATGAATGTTTCTTCTTAAACTCCTTGGTTGTTGGGCTTTCGTACAGTTTGATTTTCTGGCAGTTCTGGTTGTTTTCTTTATTTAAAATTTGTTGTTGTCTTTCTTTTGGTTGTGTAAGGAGGCAAAGTTCATCTATCTATGCCTCTATCTTGGCCAGACGTCAGAACTATTAAGTTTTGTTTTGGCAGGCCGTTAATTTACTTGTGGATCAATTCAAGGCTTGTTTCATGCACATAGTGAAAAAGGGTTAGAAAAATATAATGATTTAAGGTTAGAAAAGTATATAGAGGCCAAATATAAGAGTCTGCATTTTACTATAACTAAACATTAGAATATTTTCAGTGAAAGAATGATACGATCTGATTTATTTTTTAAAAAGATTGCTTCATTTTCTTGGGTCAGTTAAAAATATACTTATTTAAGACCTGCTAAGAGCCAGGACACATGAAAGGCATAGGAAACAGGACCATGAATGAATATACAGGACATCCTCGGCCTTGAAGAGCTCACAGCATGACTGGGGCTATTATGTGTGAATGTCATGATGGAGCCAAGCCCAGGGAAATGTTGGGGGACAGATGTGGTGCCTCAGGGATGGTGTCCTAGAGGACGTTACTCTCAGCTGACTCTTAAAAAATGACAGGGCTTGTGCAGGTGAAAAGAGGATAGGCAGAACCCCTGATTAAAAGTATGGAGATGTAGAAGAGTATGTGTGGGGAAGCAAAGGGTTGAGTTTTGCTGAGTGTGAAGTAGGAGGCTTTACTTACCCTCTTCCTCCTGCCTTAAATGAGCTTTCCACCCCCAGCCCAAGTTCATGTGCATATGACTTTACCCATTCTTCAAGGTTTAATTCAAACACCACCTCCTCCATTTCCTGGTGTCCACAGAGAAGTGACTCATGTCTTCATTGATAGTGTTTTTGTTATGTTCATATCTAATCAACCATGTCCAATTTACCTGTGTTTCTGCTACAGAGTCCAACAGGGGTTGTATAGTAAGTGTTTCACAAATATTTTTGATGAATAAGTTCAGGAAATCTCATGGGATTCTTATGTCTATTACCAATCCCATCATCTTTATTCAGATTTGTGTCTTCTCCACATTGGGCTTAGCCATTCAAATAGTTTCCGCAAGTCAGAAGGCAGCCATACCCCTGTTTGCACCATACCATGTTCACTGACTTGTTTCAATTTAAACAATGGGATCTTTACTTACTTTTTCTTCATCTTGTTGTATTAATGTCTGGTACTTTGAATATTAAACCTGAAAGAGCTCTTAAAAATCATCTAGCTCTCTGGGTTTCAAACTTGGCTGTGCATTATAGCCACATGGGAGAATTGAAAAAAAAAATCCATACTTGAGACCCACACTCCAGAGATTCTGATTGAATTGGCTTCATTAGAAGCCTGGCTATCCTATTTCTAAAAAACTCTCCTGAGGTGATTCTAATGTGTAGCCAGGAACTAGAACCATTGATCTAAGGCAAGTTCCTTATATATGACAAAACATTATCTATTACAAGGGAAGAAACTCAAGTCTAGAGAGGTCAAGTGACTTGTCTGAGGGTCACAGAAAAGACCTAATAAAACAATTAAAAAAAATAAAGCAAATCTGCTTCCAGGACCAAAGTCTCCTTTCCATGCTTTGACCAGCCTCGCTGCTTTCTTCTCCCATTTTTCAACTTACCAGCAATCAATGCTCTTTGCATCCTGAACCACCTTCCTGCACCACTTCGCACGAGAATAAACCCAATTTTCTGGATCCTGATGACCTCAGGTTCGAGGGAGAGCATTTGTTTTCATGGCTGTGTCCACTTCCACAACAGAGAAGTTCTTATCCAAATCTGATAGTCACTTGGTCATAATTTCACTGGAAAATTTTTACAAGGGCAGACTTTTACTGGATTGTCTCGCTCTCAGGGTTGGTGTGAGTACTGAATGAGGTGACACGGAAAAAGAATTTAATGTTGTGCTTGTGACACAGAGTATATTCTGTAATCAGAAAAAATCAGCAGTGCTATTACCATCACTATTACTAATCAGTGCTGTGTTACATGCCTAATTAACAGTGATGCTGATTTACAATAAGTGTGGGTAATGGCACATATTTTAGTGTCTTTGAGTGACTATACCAGGCGCTTTATATAGAGTTTCATTTAGCCTTTATATTACCTCTGCCGTGGGTATGCTGATCCTAGTTTACATTGGAATAAACTGAAGCTCAGGGTATCTGTGTATATTGCTCAGTCTTACTTGTAAATGAAGGAGGTAGGTTTGAGTCCCAGTCTGGCTGGTCCCACATTTGGGTGCCTTTGTCCTCAACTGACAGCCTCATTTTGTCACAGTATTTTGCAGATGAGTTAATGGAAAGTTGAGGCTGTTGTGTAGCATTCCGACCTTTCTAGGTCAGCCTTACAAGAGGCAGTAATCATGACCATCCTCAAAATAAGCATTTCTGAGGTTCCCGCTCCACCTGTGACAGCCTCCTAACACAGCATGCCCTGTTGCTCAGGTCGGTCCTGTGGTCTTTCCCTGCACATCCCATCTCTTTGCCTTTGGTCATGCGCCTCTCACCATCTATAACACTTCCTTTTCTCCTCCGTCTTCCTCTCCAAATAGTTCTCATTTCTTAAGGTCCACTTCAAGGTCCCTCTTCTGGACAGTCTCCTCTGGCTGCTCCAGGCTCCATAGACCTTTTCTTTCTCTGCATTCCTATTGCGAGCAGGGCAGGAGAATACTTGTATTAGCCAATCTCCTAAAAGTAGCAAGCAGCACTTGAATTAGCTTCTGTGAGTGGAGAGAATGTGCCTGAAGGACACAAAGGTTGCTCCTGAAGCCCAGGGGCAGTTCACATAGTCACGCCTCATGAGGGCTTGAACCAGGATCTGGAAGCCTTCAGGAACCTAGGCTGCTTCTCTCTGTTCTGCTTCATTCTTTCCTTATGCAGCAGTTTCTGTGTTATTCCATGTCCACAGCCTGGACAACCCCCTCTCATCCCTTACATATTATTTTACATAATCTCATAATCGAAATTTAAAACTTCTACTTATTAAAAAGAAAAATGCAGCCCTGACTGGTGTAGCTCAGTGGATTGAGCATGGGCTGTGAACCAAAGGGTTGGCGGTTCAATTCCCAGTCAGGGCACATGCCTGAGTTGTGGGCCAGGTCCCCAGTGAGGGCCACGTGAGAGGCAACCACACATTGATGTTTCTCTCCCTCTCTTTCTCTCTCCCTTCCCTTCTGTCTAAAAATAAATAAATAAATATTAAAAAAATAAAAATAGGTATTCCCTTTAAAAAAATAAAAATGCAATCAATAGATGAGGAGAAAATATATTAATTGCATTTGAAAAGTTGTAGAGTTTTCTTCTACTTACAAAAATAATAAAATAATAGATAATAAAAATTGGCCAAATATGTGAGCAGACACTTCAGAAAAAAAGATATGTGAATGGCCAATAAGCTTATGAAAAGATATTTAACATTATAAGTCACTAGGAAAATGCAAATAAAACTGCATGCAGATACCACTCCAAATACACTAAAATGAATAAAATGCGGGCTGATAAGACCATGTACGAGTGAGGCTCTGAAACAATTGGAACTCTCACGCATTTGCTAATGGAAATGTGAAATAGTGCAATCACTGTAGGGACCATTGGCAAGTTCGTTAATAATTTAAGTCTACACTTAGCACGCGATTCAGCAGTCCTACTCCTATGTACTTATCTAAGAAAAATGAAAATGAATATCTACAAAAAAGGCTTTTGTTCATAGAAACTTTATTTATAATAGCCCCCAAGTTAAACCAACCCAAAGGTCCATCAACAGGTAAATGGATAAATAAATTGTGATATATTTATATAAGGAAATACTACTCAGAAACAGAAAGAACTACTGATATCCATAGCAATGTGGATGAATCTCAGAAACCACATACCAAGAAAAAGAAGCCATAAACAAGAGTGTATACCATGCTGTTCCATTCATTTAAAATTCCTGAAGGGGTAAAACTAATCTCCAGTGACAAGAAGCAGTGGTTGCTGGAGCTGGGGTGGGGGCTTTGAGTGCAAAGGCATTAAAGTCTTTTGGAGGGTGATAAAAATGCTCAACATCTTGATTGTGGTGATGGTTACTAGGTGTATATATTTGCCAAAACATTTAACTGTACACTTAAAAGGAATGCATATCATCGTACATTAAATGTGGTTTAAAAAAATGAAGAGTCAGTTGCAAGGACAATAATACTTTTCCCCCTTTCCGATTGATTCCCATTTCCCATGTAATCTGGGTCCTCTCAAAAGTCAACGTGCTGAATGTGCTGAGAAGCCCAGGTTCTGAGCTGGCAGTTTCCTGTTAGTGACATCCAGCTGTCACAAGCAATGCCTGAAAGATGTCTTTGAGAGGGTCCTTTAAATGGGTCCTAAGTCCTTGTGGCTATGGACATCGGAAGGATGGCAGCTCCTGCCTCAGGTCCCAGGGGAGGAAGAGAGCATTCTGATTCGAGGACTAAGTAATTTCCTTGTCAGCATAACCAATGCGTTCTCCCAGTGGCTGCAATGGAGGGAGACTTGCCCCTAGCAGTGAGCACGTCTCTGAGTGGGTCGGGCATGGAATGCTGCCTGACTAATTGCCCTCCGCATGGGTGCTTACAGCACATCAGCTCTGTTATTCTTGATTTCAAGCTGCATCTCTCTGGACAAGTCATCTCTATACACAGGCAAATTGCAATAGTTAGGATCATAGTAATAACATCACAAGAATAATCAAATGCTATTGAAACGAAAATGCACCAATTTAGGCTAGGCTTCAGCTACTGTGATGTGCATTTAAGTTTATGCACATTTATGATTTATGATGAAGGCGATGCCCTTTGTGATTCCCTGGAAGCTGTGATAGACTCCCCTCTGCAATCCGGTTCTATCTGGCAGTAATCTCCCTTTGCCCCATCCTCAATTTTGAAAGGGAGGGAAACCACCGCACTTGCTGCAACCTGAGCCTAGGCATACTAAGGCAAGGCAAACATCATGATGAACTATTAACTGATAATTCTTTTCAATCCACTTTTCACTGGCAGGACCAGCTGGGGTTTGTGTAAATAACCTTCACGCAGCAACTACGTCCCTTTATTACTTTTCCTGAGGCTGGCTGGAGACCGCATACCCTGCCCCATGTCAGTTGGTCTCATTCAGGCTGCTCTGGTAATTTTCAGACTCTCGAAAGCAGCCTGTGTCTGCCACTGATCTTCTCCACAGAAAGAAGCCATCTGGTTGGTAGTGGGGGCCAGAAGACCTTCTTTGAAGGGCGTATTTGAAGCATATGAGGACATTGGTTTACTGTGATTGTGTGGTAGGATGGCTTGGGGCAAGTTGTTGCAGGTGTGTTTAAAACTGCCTCTGCTCACCCCTCAGTACCCCCAGTAGGGGACCACACTTTGGGAAGATTGCTTTGTTCTTTCATACCCATTTTAATTCCACATTCTGCAGGTAGGGTTCCTCTCTCCATCTCCACAGTTCCCTTGGCACTCTGACCCATCTGAGCGCTTCCTATAGCCTGCCAGGTGCTAGGATTACTTAGATTGTTTCTCTATTCCATGTTGAACTCTTAGAAGAGAAAGAGTGTCATAGTTATCCCCTGCATGTGTGTGAGAGGTTCAATAAAACATGGGCCAATTGTCACAGGCAAAAAGCAGTCGATTGTATCTCAATAAAGCTGGGAGGAAAAAGGCAAATACCAGACAAGAAGATTGATTGTACTCAGGCTATTGCAATAAAAAGAGCACCCCATATCTGAAGATCAGATGTCTCCGTAGGGTGGTTTTGCCTTAAACTTTCATGGGAAGGGAAGGAGAGTAAATAAATTGCTGATGAGGTGATTTACAGTTGGGGTTGTTTTGCAAGCAGGACAAGTCTCCATCCGTTGTCAGACCTGAAATGTTCCTCTCTGTGGTTAGCTCGTTTCAGGGGGACAAATCATTCTAATCTCAGCTAATCAGTCATGAGACAAAGAAGAGGAAGTTGGAGGGCTGTGTCTAGCCTTGTCAACAGGTTCAGAGAGAAGGGGACATGTCTGTGTTTGGCCTTGTCAAAGGTAAATAAGGGAGCCACCCTCATGTCTTACGAGAGTCATGAGAAAGGGTAGACTTTGACTCTTACCTAGGTCATATGAGAAGAGTAGTTTGTGTGTGTGTGTGGGTGTGGTGTGTGTGAGCCTGTTTAATGAAACACAAAATGCTGGGGGAATTTCTTAACTGTCAGTGTTCTCTGGGAGCACAGGGCTCAGGTGAAGTTCAATATTGTCAAACTGAATGAAAGCACATGTGCAACAGTCTTCTCAAGTGTGAGTAGCCTGCTCTGTCTCTGCCCTCCCTCACTGAGCCTCTCTCTTTCTCTACACATATAATCTCTCTCTCTCTCTCTATATATATATGTATATACACACATACACACACACACATATATATATATATATATATGTGTGTATATATATATATATATTCTTTTCCAGATCTAAAAAATGTACTATAATTCTGATTGGTCTATATTGCTGTGGAGATCAACCTGGAAACTAGACTTTTCATCTGAGTTTGCTGGTGGTGGAGCACTAGGGCAATTTTTGTTGCAAGCAACAGAAAACAAAACAAAACAAAACAACAAAACAAATCCTCATCCCGATCATCTCAAGACAGAAGGGAATGTACTGGCTCTCAGAACTGCGAAGTCTAGGGCTGCTGCTGGCTTCGGGCAGCTTGGAGCACTGTCACCAGGACCCCCTTTCTTCATCCCGTTGCTCAGTGTGCTCTCCGCCGTGTTGGTTCCCTTGTCATGCTCCTTAGGGTCACAGCACCTCCCAATCTCATGTTATTTTAGCTTCACCACCAGCTGGAAAGAGAGAGCTTTGTACCCTTCTCTTCCCCCCTCCAAACAGACAAATGTCTGGGGTCAGGGTCTCCGTGTACTAGGTAAGGTTGAATTCCTATCTCTGAAGCAATCACTATAGCCAGGAGGACAGGATACACTGGTGAGGTCCACCACTGGTTCTGCATTCTGGCCTCAGAGGACAGTTGCCTAGAATTGTTAAAAATTATTTATGTTGTAGCCACACTCTAGAATTATGACAGAAGATCTGGGGATAGGATGCAAACATTAGTATTTTCTGAAAACTCACCAGGCAAATTTTCTGTGCACCCAGATTTGAAGGCAGTGATGTAGCCGCTTCAGTACCCACCCCTGGAAAGGTGATTGAGGCCAACTCTATCTAAAACCCACAGACTGTGAGTGTGGGACGGCTGATCTTCCAAAGGGAATTTTATTCACTGTTCTACCTAAAGAAAGGTGAAGGGATCCTGGATGGTGAAAAAATAATAGATGTCCTCTCCTTTGAATTAAACAGAACTTGGTTCCCCTTCCTTCCCTGTTTGCTTCCACATAAGTAGTAGCTGAGATCCTCTTAGGTTTCATTAAATGGCCTGAGGGTCAGAAGCTCAAACCCAATAGAGTTTCAACTGGGCAGTCACTTCTTCCTCTCTCGCAAGAAATGACTGTCCTATACAGGTCATCAGAGGGAAGTGTGTGGCGCTTTCCCCTTAGGGGGAGGGGTGCCACTGAGACCCGGCCCCCTTCTACAGATATCCTTGCCTGTGAATTCCATTCCTGAATTCATATAATTTCCATTTTCTCTTGAATCACAGTACTTTTTATGGCCAGCCAACCTGTTTTCCCTGAGGAAAATGCATTCCCAGCTTCACGAAAATATAGGACATTAACTCCTGGATTCATAACCTGGTCGTATTCCCAGGCAGTAAAACACGAGAAACATAAAACACCAAGAAAAATAAGATGAACCTAAAATTGCCCCCAGAGCGCTGACTGTATCCTCCAGGAAGTAGGGCCTCTCTCCAAGAAGGCCCCTGCTGACCTCGCTCAAAGTCTCAGTTCTCTAGTCGCCACTAGTTCTGCAGTGACTCCTGGTGAGTCTGATGCTGAGGGCTTCCAGTCCCCCTTTTAGTGCTCCAGGTCAGTAAATTCCTGCGCAGCCTGAATGTCTTATGACTGAAACAATGGCTAGGCCTGGCCTCCCAGGTATCCTCCGTCTCTGATTACCGTGGCTGCCCCTTCTCTGAGGTTTCGCTTTCCGCATTTGCAATTACTCGTGGTCAACCACGATTGAAAAATATTAAATGGAAGATTCCAGCTATTTGCAGAGAAAGAGAGAGGCCACATTCACATAACTTTTATTACAGTATATTGTTATAATTCCCATATTCTATTACTATATTTGTCAATCTCTCACTGTGCTTAATATACAAATTAAACTTTATCATACGTATGTATGTATAGGAAAAACCATGGTACATATAGGGTTTCATACTGTCTGTGGTTTTAAGCATCCCCTGGGCATTTTGGAAGATTTCCCCCACAGATGAAGGGGGGCCACTGTGTGCCTGTTCTCGGTTTTGTCATTTCATTGCCCTCTTCTCTCTTAGAATCTTCAGTGACAAAGGCATGTGATTAGGGAGAGAAAATGAACTCTATGCTACGCACTGTACCGGGCACTTTACATATCTTACCCTCTCAACGTTCCAAGAAAGTGGGTGGTGGTGGTGTCCTCAGAGGGTGAGGTGACTTGATTGTTCTCAGGTCAGAGAGCTGGTGAACCACTGAGCTAGGATTGGTTTCCCAGACTGCCCGTGTGGGGACCTCACTCCGAGAGCCTGCCCACAGGGGTAAGAGAACCTCGCCCAAGTGACTCCCAACCAGGGACGTTTGCTCTCCATAAAGCCCCTCCAAGAAGGCAGACAGTAGGCCCTCAAAAATATTTCGAATCGTGGAATCAGAAAATATTAGAGGGTAAAATTACAGTAAAGTTGATTTAGTTTATCTCCCTTATTTTGTTACCTTCTCAAATCATAAAAGCGCCAAGGATTTTGTGCTCCATGACTACTTACTACAGTGTCCCCCCTGAGCTTTTTGAAGTATAACTAGCTGACAAATAAAATTGTAAGATATTTAAAGTATACATGTGATGATTTCAGATACATGTGCATTGTGAAAGTATTTCCCTCATGGAGTTAATTAACACATCCATCACCTCACATACTTACCCCTACCTTTTTGGTGGGAGCATTTAAGTTCTACTCTCTTGGCAAGTGTGAATTATGCAATATAGTGCTATTAACCATAGTCACCATGTTATTTATTAGATCCTCAGACTTCCGTCATCTTATAACTGAAAGTTTGCACTTTTCACCAACCTTTCCCTACGGCCCCCACCCCCAGCCCCTGGCAGCTACTTTTCTCTTTTCCGCTCTGTTTCCATGAGTTCGACCTTTTTTTTTTTTTTTTTTTTTAAGATTCCACATATAAGTGATATTAGGTATGCGGTATTTGTCTTTCTCTGTTTTTTTGACTAGCTTTAGATAGAGGACAGACCCTTCTCTTATTCTCTTTAGGTAGATCAGGAATTAAAGCCATTGGGTGTATTTAAAACACTTAACTATTTAACCCAAAGAGATGGACATTAAAAGTGAAAATGAAGAAAGAATGTTGGGAGAGTCCCATGGTCACTCCTGGTCCCTTGATCCCATCATGATGAGTGACCACCGCCTGCACTCAGGTCGGGAGGACAGGAGAACAGGGGGTGCTGGCAGGGAGGTTTGGGGGAAACACTAATCAGAGTCCTAATCAGGGTCAAGTCAGTGTGGTTTATTAGGAGCTTCAAGTCTCTCTTAGGCACAGTGGTTGCAGAACCTAAGATTTGCCTCTTGTAAGATTAAATAACACTTAAACATTGTAAGACTTAGTAGCCAGGGGACTACAAGATACTTTTGGTTCACCTATAACTTGGAGTTTATGTATTAAATTGTAACAGGGATATTATAACCTTAGAATATTTTAAGTCCTGTTAAAAAATGTAGTAAGTAGTAAAATAGAAACAGGCCTGGAGGGCAAGCTGTGACTCCTAGCCAAATGTTAGTAAGATTGTAATCTGTAAATAACCCTTTGTACCCTGCAGCTTTTGTCAAATAGCTTAAGGGTGCTTGCTAGGTTTGCAGTCATG
>PVJI01000719.1:0-231260 GCA_004026765.1 Micronycteris hirsuta | reverse complement strand
AGCAAGCAAAACATAACCAGAGACGCTGAAATTAAGAACAGTCTAACAATAGACAGGGGTGAGGGGGGAGGGGACAATGAGGAGAAGAGTTTTCAGGAATCACTGTAGAGGACACATGGACAGAACTAAGGGGGAGGAGGGAGGTTGGGGGGGTGGGACGGGAGGGGAAGGGAGGGGGAGGGGAGAGGCTGCAAATAACTGTAATTAAACAAAAAAAATTAATAAAAAAAATGCCCTCGTGAAAAAAAATTCCAATAAATGACTGGGTCTCACTGCATTTTCATCTTGTCTATATCTGGTTTAATCTAGAATGCATTACAGATGTTTAAAAGTGTGATTTTATATATATATACACACATACGCACACACACACATGCACTCTAAGGTTTAGATTGAATTTACTTGTAATTATGGAAGTGACAAATGATTATTTTGTTTGATTATATAGACTTACCAAACTAGCATTGGTAACTTTTTCTATTTTTTTTTTCTTTTCCCCCTCCAATTTATTTTTTGACATGCTACAGACTTAAATTTACATTTATATTCCAAGCTTAAAAAATTACAGTGGCCCAAATACATCCTTAAATCTAGAGAATAAAGTTGTCTAAATTCTTTATTTTAAATTTCAAGTTTCTTCCCACTTTGTTTCTTATATAAATGATATTAACAACATGCATTACATATACACTTAAAGATGTATATGTTAAAATGTGTATAAATATAATATATAAATTTAGTTTCTTAGCAGCTTGCTTACTCTGAAATTTCAAGTTTTTAATTAACCTCTCCATATATCTTCTGCTAATTAAAATGATCCTTTCTCTGTTATTTATATTGCCAATTATTTAATACATTCATTTCTCAAAGTTAATTCATGTCCTAGTTACGATAATATGTTGTTTATGACAACCAATGATAAATTATCTATTATATTAATATTAATATTTTGGATAAGAATAATGTAAATATTTCAATATTATTATCAAAAATATTCATTATTACAGTATGTTTTTAAGTATTAATCTCCCAAATAAATTGATTTTTTCTTGAAAAAAAGAGCCATATTTTATCAGCCATCAAATATCTTTGAGAGTCTAGTTTTAAATCTTGCTAGATATTTTTGGTTGATTTAACATTTAATTACAATGTAAATGAAAATATTAAGCTTCATGTATGAAGTGTGACCCCAAAAATGGAATTATCTTCTGTAGGGCAGGCCCCTTATATTACAGGCTTCTTCCACTAAATGAGTGTTCTAGGAAACCAACTGTATCAGTGTACCAGCTGGCATTATTGTGAGAGGCTGAGTTTGGCTTCAGTGAATTTTTATTGAAGATTCTCTCAAAGCATTTGCCCATTTCATGGTGGGTGATTTACAAGCACCTACCCACACCAGGCTGAGTGTTCAACAGTTTTTGGCCAAAAATGGCATGACCCTCATGCCCCATGTTCCCTACCCACCCAGTCTCTCCTGAGCAACTTTTTGTTTGTTTGTTTCCCTGGATGAAAAAAGTCCTCAAAGGGAAATGTTTTGCTGATATGGAAGAGGTAAAACAAAAAAGCAGAAGCAGTTTATAAATGGTATCAAAATCGATGAGCTCAAAAATTGTTTTGAGCAGTGGAAAAATTATTTTGATAGATGTATTGCATCAAATGAAGAAAATTTTAAGGTAACTAAAGTTTAAATATGTAAGCATAAATACACACTTTTTTAAACAAATTTTTGATTTGGGGGGTATATACCTTGTCTTAAATTTTATGTTTATTTCTCCTTTGTTTCTTATTTTTATTTCAGATAATTTTTAGCTTGGAAAATTAACTATGATATTTATATGGCTATATACATTTCCATAAAAGTCACTGCTATATGCTAACATTTTCAATGTTTAATCATCTAATTAAATTAGTATAGTGACTAATTTTCTTATATATTTTTTTTATGTTTATACCTTTTCTAATGATAATAGGAAGTTCACATGTGATGTGCTTAAAGAAATTTTATCTAAGATCAAATTCATGAAGTAAATGTGAAATTATTTTTAATTCAGTGTTCTACAATTTATAATATTAGCAGACATTACTATACTGGGAAATTACTCTAATTCCCAAATGAATGATTCAAAGTTTTTTGGTAGCATTCGAATGGTGCAAGTGAATTTTAATTCCTATCTCAACAGTTGATTGATTTGGTGGATGCTTTTTAGATATGTTTTATGTTCACATGTCTAAAAATATATCTAAATGTTAAATATACAGACCTATTGACTGTAAAATTTTGCAAAATATTGTACTCTTTCTAAACATATCTAATAATGAATTCATACTTTATCATTGATCATTTGAAAATAAATTGAAGAATTGAATAGTCTTGGATCTATTTTAAAAATAGTGAATAAGACAAGATAAACTGTGACTTTAAATGTCATTATTTGTAAATAAGATTTCATGACTATTTCCCCTCATTAGAATTCATTGTTTGTATATTTCCACTTAAACCATTTTTTTGGCTTAAACTCTTAAAAATGCTTTTCTTTGGGAAATATGGCTGTCAATATCTAAGTCTCATATGGTACTATAAAAATAATGAAAAAATGAACATTTTCTAAGGTTTTATATATATAAAACTAGAAATAAAAGAAGACAGAAACATTAAGTCATTGAGCAAGACCTGCCAAAAATGGTATATTTGCTAAATCGCACAAAATATTGAATGTGTACAATTAGTAGCCCTTATCACAAATTTATTTATATTCATATATTCAATATATTTATATCATATATTCTATGCATTTATATTCATTCATATATTTACAATATAAATATTTATATATTTACATTAAAATAAATATTTATGTAAATATAAGTTCTAAAACATTTTATGCTCTTTCCTAACCATGTGAGATAAATGTCATTTAAACAGTATTTTCAAGCCAATTACATAATTAAAGTATTATTCTTTAGTTTTCATTTTAATTTTTTCTGGTAAGTTAAAGTATTCCACATTTCTGACATTCCTTCCATCAAAAGAGTGGGCCTATTTTTATACAAATTAAATCAATAAATCTTATTCCAAAGTAAAGAAAGAAAAAAAATAAAAAAAGACAAATGAGTGTTAAGTTTGTGCAGCTATAACAAAATACCACAAACTGGGTGGTTTATGAACAAGAGAGTTTATTTCTCACAATTCTGGAGACTGGAGTCTGAATGTGCCTGTATTTTTGGGTTCTGGGCAAAGTTCTTTTCTGGGTTGCAGGCGGCTGACTTCTCACTGCATCTCCACACCATGGAAAGACAGCCATCTAGCTCATCCTTCTGTTCATAAAAGGGTGCTAATCATGTTCATAAGGGCTCCACTCTCATGACCTAACTACCTCTCAAAGGCCCCACCTCCAAATAGCACACATTAAAATTAGGGTTTTTATTTGAATTTTGGAGATACGCAAACATTCAGTCCACTGCAATGGCACTAAGAATTTTCAAGGATGGAGAGGAAACAGGAAAATCGCATAGTGTTGACGGAAACTGTAAAACACATCATTTGCCCCTATCTACTAAAACATAATATACACAAAGTCTATGATCCAACAACTTAACAGCTGGTATATACCCCAAATTATGCAACATATATTCACCAAGAAGTATGCATAAGGATGTTTATCACAACATTATTAATAATAGCCAAAACTGAAAAAAAATCCTTTCAACAATAGAATGGATAAATTATCATGTGATAACACCATGGGATATTATATAACATTGAAAATAAATAATCTATAAATATAGATCTATATTTATAGGTTATATATAGGTTTATATAGATCTGCATGAATCTATAGTATGGATAGATCTCCCAAATGCAGCAGAGTATATATAAATTTCAAAAGTAGGAAAAACAAGTCTATGGGTTAAGAAATCAAAATAGCAGTTACCTTAGGGATTGGGGGTTAGAGACTAGAAAAGGCCCAACAGACTTCTGGATGACTGGTAATGTTTCTAAATTTGTACACTGCTTACATCAGTAATTTGTGAAAATTCAGCAAGCTATATACACACAATATATATGGTTTTCTATATTAACACCATGCATAGTGTGCTTCAATAAATTAAAAAAAAACCCTCGAGTTATAAGATCTTCAGGTGGTCTTCAGATCACCTCCCACTTTCTCAACTGAATCTCTTGAGGAAACCATGGCTCCAGGAACAACCTGCCTTGGAACCATGAAGGCCCTCCGATGACAAAGGCACCCAGCGAAGCTGCACCTGGGTTCTTGATGCTGTCTCACGGAAACAGTGACATAGCAAAGATTTTCTGGTAATTTTTATGTAATAATAAGTAATTATTACACACTTTGATACCAATAAGTAGCAGTAACAAACGTGTACAATATGGGAGCAGCTTTGTGACTGGGCAATGAGGTTTCAAGAAAGTATTTCCAAAGAAGGAAAATGCCTGGAACACACCATGTAATTTTTGACTTGGAGAAGTTGCTGTTGAGGCTTAAAGGGCAGTGACATGTATTTTACTGGGATGGTAGAAAAGGGCATGCTTGCTATGAAGTGGCGTAACATTTAAACAAAGTAGAAGAAATACACTTAATGAACTGGGTGTATCTAGCTACTAATTTAACACAAGTCTTGAAGATGTCACCTAAATTCTTGCTTCTTATAGTAAAATGTGAGAGGAGATAGAAAATAAAAGAACTATTAAATGAAAAGAAGTCAGACTCAATCGTTTTGAAAGTTCTCAGCCTCTTCAGGTTGTATTGATACTAAAATAAAAACATGACTTCTGAACGAAGTTCAAATACAACGTCCTTCAAAAAGGAAAAAAAAAGTGTGGGGGCATGGTCTAAAGCAACGACAAAGACAAAAGTCCTCTGATGATGTTAAAGGTATAGATCATAGACCCTCTCAAATAAGTGTTTCTAAGAAGAATAAGGACCTTTTCTCTCACAAGAAGGCCAACATCGAGATAGGTTTCTCATGAAAGGTCTTTTCAAGTTAAGGTTTTTGTCTAGTTCAGTACTCCCAACAAAATGTGCAGAACATCCACAAATTTCTAAAAAATTGTATGCATGAAGGAATATCACTAGCATTTACTGAGGGAGACAGACACAGTGTAGAGTCCTTTTTGGACCCCCTGGATTATACCAGCAATAATTAGGCTGACATTTCAGGAAATAGAAGCTAAAGGAAACAGGGCAAGGGAAGGATAAGTCAGAGCACAGAACTAAGACCCCAAAGGATGGCACAAAATCAATGGAGATTGACCCAGGGACTTGCAACTCATTCAAGAAACTTCCACCATTTTCCTCACGGTAGATCAGAACTGGTATAAGGCAGTGATTCCTTTTTTTCCCCTCCATTTGTCCCCATTTTTATACAAGAATGTAACAGTTATCCAATGTCTATCCCACTGTTTTCTATCTCATGTGTGCGAAGGCAGATAACTTGCCTCCTGAATTTCACAAGTGGAGATCAAGTAGAATGGTATTCAAGAAGTATTTAAGGAACCAGGGAACCACATTCACATTAGGACCTGATATAGAAAACAGTGTTCTGGATTTTAAGTAGGTGATTTCTGAAAACCTCAGAAGTGGGTGAGTGTATTTTTCACATGAGAAGGATATGAATCATGGGGTCCTGGAGGCAGGCTACCGTAGGCAACCTTGGAAATGGCCCTCAGTTCTCCCAGCTGCTGGTTTTTATAGCCATGTATAGTCTCAACCCCTTTATTCCGACACTGACTATTGACATGTTACAATTTTAGTAATACATAAGGCTGGTCTATGTTGACAGATTTGAGACATGGGAAAAATAAGCAAAGGAAAAAATGAAAAAGAAAGCTATTCATCAATCTACCACTTAAACCAACCACACTTTAAATGTTTCACTCACTTCCTCCCATTCAGTTAGGTGCTATTGTTGTTTTTTTTTTTTACTATATATGCATAAGATACTGGCCAATCGGTGATAAACATTTCAAATTTCATCAAATTTCTGGCAACTGTGCACAATTAGAAGTAATTCTATAGATAACATAATAATGCATGCTGCTGTCTTTTCTGGAGCTAAGACTTTGATTCTTTGTAGATAGGATATGCAAACTCAAAGTAGAATTACCTGGTCTACTGCTATTAATATATTAGGACTCGACTCAGATCAATCCCTTATCACTAGATTTATAATTATGTAGTAAGTTATTATTATTATTGCTAAAGTATAAACATAAAATGCCATGACATATTTTTCAAATATATTTTAAATGTTATATTTTCAAAATAATTACCTAGCAGTCCATAAGCTTCTACTGATAATCCTATTGCAGTTAAAACTATTTAAGGACCATTCCCTTCAAAAATGTCTCCAAATTAGTTTTACAAATGCTATCTGTATTTATATAATTTTATAATTAGAAGGTAGATTTATTTCTTGAAATATGCAAAGGCATTATGGGAAAAGCCTGGGTTATCAAACAGGGTAATATAATTTTGTTAGTATTATTCGTCTATAAATATATATATTATTGATGTGCCTTGAAAACTTCTATGATCTAAATTCAATATAAGAAGAAAAATAAGTTTTCAACAAGAGAATGTTCATTACAATATGGTCTGTTCTTTCAAAGTTAATAGTATAAAGTTAAATATCCATTTGAATCTGTATGTTTGGTATGCTCATGAAAATAATCTTCCACATTATAAACACATCTAATACATTGTATTAATTGTGCCTTTGTGGGTTAATAGAGTTATTTCCTCCCCAAAGCATTCAACTTAGACAACATTAATGATATCAGACTTAATTTGCAATACACTCAGTGAAATTAAAAATTAAGTGAGCTTGATTTACCACAGTTGGTCAAAAGGCCAAACTAAATTCTATTTTAAGTGAATTCAATGTCTCTATCCTATTCTCTTAAAACCTAATCCACTTGCAGTTTGTCCAAACAATTAAGTGTTTGACTATTATAGTTTTGTATGTTATTACTATGACATTAACTAGCTATGACCTTGGGCAAGTTGCCTCAATTCTCTGTGACTCAGTTTCTCATTTTCCACAATGAAATTAATATTTACTTTATATTACTTTGGAGAGGCTTAAAATAAGAGACTTAATCACAATGCTTAGCAGAGCACCTCCTACATGATAAGCATTTAATGATATTTAGATATCATTATAATCACATTTTCATTTAATTATTTACTCCATTATTCTATTCCACCTCCATTTCTCTCTCTCATCTTCTTAGGTGTCACATTTTATAATATTATTTGTCAACGTTTTCTTCCATGGATGTCCATGTCCATTTTCCAATGTCGGCTTATTTTTTTCTTTAGATATGTTTATGAACCCAATTTATTTACAGTCATGCTTCACAGGCAGAGAACAAGTCTGTCTTTTTCAAATGCTCATTTATAACTAAAACTGAGTTATTGAATGAGCTGGAGTACTAAGCCAGCAGAAGTCAACTTTAAGTTTTATTGTTTTCATTCACGTTTCATGTTGCTCTGTCAAATCACCCTTCCTTGACTCAAAAGCTTAGTCATATCCCTTAGTCTTATCCTTGGTCACTTTTATTTATTAATAGGTCATAGTATTTTCATACTAAAGAGCACACTCAAGTCTAATATTAAAGCTCCAGGTAAGCCTCCGGTGTAAGCTTTTCACTTCCCTCACATAAATCTACCTGGACTTAGTTTTACACCCGCAGTGAGGACAGTGTGGGGAATGGCAAAGTTGTCCTATTTATCCAATTTTCGCTTTTATTCTTGCTCCTCATTTACTTTTAGATTCCAGATCCCAGAATGGAAGGAAACAGAGGAAAGGAAGGGAAGGAAACTGGTTAAAATCAGATCCTGAAGACTTCCTGAAACCATTCTGTGAATTTTTGAAAGTCTTCGTGAGAAACTTCCAGTTCACTTCTTTCTGACACAAGTGGTTCAGTTTCGTATCGGTCACCTTTCCCAAACACTCCCAGCAGTCTTTTTTACGTGGTGACCCACACTGGCACTTGCTTTACTTGAATTGGAGTATTTCAGAGGTAAATCAAAATCAGCTACCTTGCATGCCATCCACCTGAATGAGGTCCACCAGAATTCCTGCCAAAATGTAGAAGGTCAGGTTGCTCTCTGTGCTTTCTTTTGTCATAGGTGACTACAGTATGTCCCTTTCATGTAGACTGATCCAGGAAGAGGTTTGGGCATTAATCTCTATACCCTATAATCTCTAATGGGCACAGGTCATAAATGCCAGCAGTTTCTCTTTAAATCATCTCCCTTCTTAGTTGGAGGAGTGGAAAGAGGAAGCATGCACTCACATGTCCCAGTAAGCGGACAGGGATAAAAGTTGTTAGCATTTAACAAATATCTACCAAAAAAATGTCCATCGTTGGAGCTTTTTAAAATCAATATTACTTCCTTTCATATACTCTCAGGTTGAGTGATAAATTTATGGCCATCATCTCATCTTGAGTCACCATTATTTTCTCAAATTTTAAGGATCTCAACCAAAATTCTGAAGCAACAGAAACATTTCACTTAATATACTGCTAATTTTTCATGCTCTCATTCCTTATATATTCACTGAATAATTTTAGTCTGAGCACCAAATCTTAATCTCATTTTATTCAAGTTCTTGGGTGAGAACATTTTATTACATACCCCTAATACTGGGAGTTGCTAACAGTTTTTATTGACAATTCAGTCACTAATTAACTGAATTAATTGGGGAAAGTTACTAATATAGAGAAGTATTAAAGTCTAAGTGTTCTGAATCTGGTCATATTTGTACATGCAGCTAAATTTGCTGAGCTTTCATTATTACTCCATTTGTAAATTGTGTGACCTTAGAGTATTTAATCTCTGTATACTTTAGTTTCTGTACTTCAAGAATAATAAAGCCAGACAAATTGTGACAGTTATCTCGAACATGCCCGTCCATCTTTTTGCTCAGTGGTGCAATATAAACTCTCAGCACATCATGTGCTTTCATAGTTCCTCGGAATTGCCCCTCCCAACTACTGCTGGCCTCAGCCCCCTTTCGTGGAACCCTCACTGTGTGTAGCAATGACGGAGGCGAGGTGGTGCTGCCTCCAGAACCACAGCAAGGCAGCGCTTCCAGCTCCCCCTCTGAGCACAGTCACGATGCGTTGTTGGATGGACAGAAAGTCCTTCTTCTGGTGCTTATTAGGCCTGGAGGGGGCAGGGGGAGGGGACACGCCATTGCAGAGGCAGACCCTGTGCAGGCCACCGCAGGAACACTTGTGTTTTGCTCTTCTTGACCACCAGGTCATTCTCCTGGCAACTGACCTTCAATCTCATCTCTTGTCTTTCTTCTGAATGTCGGGTTTTCTTTATTTCTTTATTTTTAAATTGAATTTATTGGGATGACATTGGTTAATACAATTACATAGATGTCATGTCTACATTTCCACGATGCATCATCTGCATACTGCATGGTGGACCCACCAGCCAAAGTCACCATATATCAGACCCACTGTGCCCTGTACTACCCTCCCACCCCCTCCCCCTGGAAACCACCGTGCCATTGTCCGTGTCTGTGAGTTTTCATTCACTTGTTTTTCTTGTTTGCTCATTTCTTCATCTTTTCTTACAATGTCTCGAATAATTTTCTGAGGCAGGCCATGAAGAACCCTGACAGATTTAAACATTATTATTGCTTCCTTTTGTGTTTTCAACTTTCTTGTGAGAAAAAGGCCTGAATTAGAAGAGAATTCAAAATGTAGTGTTGTACATAGACAAATCGTTCCTATAACAACAACATTGTGTCTCCCCATGTCTTTTTAGCTCCCTCTACTCTGTTAGTCTTTCTGATGAAGATTTCCTCAAATTTCAAGTTGTGATCCTTCCCTGTCACTTATTCATTCCTTTTTGGCAGTGACTTCCAGCAATTACTTTTCCAGCAGATACTTTTTTAAACATCTATATTTCTAACCTGAGTTTCATACTTATATTTATCTCTCCAGTAATTACAGAATGTTCATGTTAGGATATTTAGAAAATACTTAAAAATAAATATTACTCGATTTGATTGTACCTCTTTCTTCCACAAATATCTTCTTTCTAATGCATTCTCTATCTTGTTAAGCAACCCTATGTTCTATTAGTGATCCGCTCAAGGAAGTTAGACATTTTTTCTTCAAATTTCCACAGCCAGTTACTTGCAAATCCTAGTGATGCAACTTGACTAGACTTTTATTTTATCCTTTTCTTTGCAACAATATTGGTGCCTTAATTTGGAGCTCATTATTTTTTTCTGAATTGTTGGGTTTGATTTCTTACTAATGTTTGTGCCTCCAGTGGCTGTTCTTTCAAAATGCTTGATGAATAATACAGTCAGCCACCAGAATAAGCCTTCTAAGCAGAAACCTGGCTTGGCTATTTTTTTCTATGTTCCTGAAACAACTTCAATGACATCAGGCTGCATATATTAAGAGCTTACTTAGGTCAGCAATGCCATTAGTGTTTTGAGTAAATTGTACCTGGGAAAATACAATTTTTACTGTTATATCATTCACATGGAATTCCCTCCCACCATCACAGTTTGAAAGTCCACTCTTTCCTTTTGGTTCTTTGTCCTCTGGTCTTTCTCCTCTTCATTTCTGCCATCTCCATAGTCCTTTCTACTTTTCAGACATCTTTCCAGAGCAATGCTTTTTTTATGTTTTGGACATCATGTTTTGGTTTCACTTTGGTGGGGCAAAAGCAATGTATTACTTGTTACAGAACCTGGAGTTCCTCTACAAACCACTGTATCAACCCTGGACTGCTACCTTCAGAATATATTTTACACGATAGAGAAAAGGAGTCATATTTTTTTCCAACAGTGTTTTGTGTACCTGATCCCAATCCTGAGTATGATGTCTTCTAACTCCTCTATTTACTTCCTCTCTATTCCTATTACATATGCATGCAGACACACATAACTGAAAACACAGTGGTAAGCTGGAGCCAATTAAAAGGGAGAGACAGTGGGTGTACCTTACTCTAACTTTGTATTCAGTGACACCACATTGATGCCTTGAAATTAGCCTTGGTTGGCATTTATACCAGAGAACTTAGCAAACACAACTTATCAGGTCTTTTATTCGTATTATTTTTTTAAACCTAGATCACAGTTGTTAAACTCAACACACTGCTACAATAATCAGTAATTCTTGGTTTGCAGTCTATAATTTCCTACTTTTTCCCTCATTACTCATCTTCCTTCAGAAGACTGTTCATCTGTCCTATGTTCGCGTCACCATGCATGGTAAATATCAACTTACTTTTCAAGACTCTGTACAAGCATGCTAACTTTGCAATATGTCTTCCCATTTAACCATTCATTTCAGAATTATATTCTACCACCATGTTCTCCCATTGCAGTTTCTTTGTGCCACTATATTACCATGAGCGATGTCTTTGCATTATTATCCTCCTACCCACCTGCCAGTAAGTTGAGATCTTCTGGAGGGAAGAGCAAGTATATTATCCCTTTTTACATCAGTCAAAGAGCCTAGCAAAATTTATCGTACTCAGCTGAAACTGAACATTGCTGAGCTTAATTGGCTTTAGTAATAGTTTGGAAACATCTGTCTATAAATAATATTTTGTTATTTTTCTTAAGGCTCTTTAATATACTGCTGGCTTTACACAAAAGTATATATTTCTGGCTTTGGTTATTATTATTATTTTACCTAAGTGGTTCAAATGAGTCAATATTTCACAGCATAAATTGTTAACAAATGCATTGCTCTCTGAACTCAGTTTCCCTTTTCAAAAATTTGTTTGCTTGTTTGTTTATTCATTCATTCATTCTTGTATTTTAGAGAGAGGTAAAGAGAAGGAGAAAAAGAAGGAGAGAAACATCATTGTGGGAGAGAAACATTTATCTGTTGTCCCTCATACGCACCCCAACTGGGGATTGAACATACAACCCAGGAGTATGCCTTGACCAGGAATCAAACCAGTGACCCTTTACTTTATGAGATGGTACCCAACCAACTGAGCCACACAGGTCAGGGCAATTTCTATGGCTTTTTGAAAGCACAATTTTTCTCATGCTCTACTTCATTAAAATGACTTAAGTTTACATATGAACAGTATAATGATAAAATAAAAGGTGTTGGTATCAGAAAAATTTTATTTGCACTCTTGATTTCATATTATATTTACTAAACACTTATGTAAAAACCTAAAAATAATTTCAGTAACTGTTAGATATCATTGTAACTTTTGTATTAATTTTGCATTATATTTTATTACATTTTTATGTTTCTTATTTATTTCTCTTTCCAGTCATTTGCTTTCAAGTAGAGAGAGAAAGAGAGAGATAGTAAGAAATTGATTCACATGCTAATGGAGGCTGACAAGTCCCCAGATGTACAGTTGGCAAGCTGGAGGCCCAGGAATGCTGATGGTGTAGTTCTAGTCCAAGGCCAAATATCTGAGAACCAGAAGAGGGGAAGGTGTAGTTCCAGTCTGAAGGCTGTCATTCTTAAGACCCAATAAGAGCTAATGATTCAGTTTGAGTCAGAAGACAGGGAAAAAAAAATGATGAAATGAGGTAGCATTGCAAAGGAATCAGAAAAGAGTAATTCCCTGTTAAGTTACCGGAGAGTCCATTTTTTGTTCTATTCAGGCCTTCAATTGATTTCAGGAGGCCTAGCGACATTATGGCAAGCAGTCTGCTTTCCTCGGTATATTGGGTAAGTATTTATCTCATCAATGACATCCTCATGGACATGCCCAGAATCATGTTTAACCAAATGTCTGGGCACCCAGTGGCTTAGTCAAGATGACCCGTTACATCAACAATCACACTATCACATGATTCTCTACCTCTGACTAGTCATTGATAAACTTCTTTCTCTATGACTTTCTTTAAGAGTTTTTCTTTCCCAGGCTTTATACTAAACCCTTCTTGATGATATAATGCAAATACATAACAAAAAGGGTTGAATAGTTAAGTCAGAGTAAAATGTATTATAACTCTTACTCAGCATCTTGTTATAGATTATTGACCAGATAAAAGTACAAGGAACAAATGATTCATGATTTTACTGAAGAGATCTGATAACACAGAGGCAGTGCCCCAATTGCCCCACTCCTTCCATATTTGAACCAGCTTAGTTTCAGACTTAATAGGCAAGGTCCATCCTAGGCAATATGTAATGAGAGAATGATTAGGCAAATGAGCCATTTCAGAACCATATTTTCATAAATCCACAAATTTGTTTCTTTTAAATTAAGTAACTGGCCCAAGGAATATGCTGCAATAGTATTTTATAACTAAGGGGTTTTAACTTTCTTTCTGGTGGTAAATAAGATTAGTATCTTTTCCCAAAAGGCTGATCTTTAATATGTTCACAAGAAGTTTATTTTGAGGTTGTTCCTCTTCCCAGAGGGTCCTGAAAGGCAAGAAATGAGCTAAAAGTTTGCACTTGACCTTAAAATAGGAGGATTATCCTAGATTATCAGGGTAGGTCCAAGGTAATAACATGAGTCTGTAATGGGAAATGGATTTGCTTTACTACTTTTATTACTTTGACTAGCCATAGATTAGAACTAAAAGGAGAATATACTAACAAAGTAAGCTTATAAAAGAATCCATATAAAGTTACCCATGTTAATCTTAATAAATGTGAAACCCAGCTTGTTAGTTTAACTTGATTTTTCTCTAAAAACTAAAGCTTGAATTTTAAAAGTTTTTTTAAGTATATTTTGCCATTTAGGAGTTTTTATAAACCTAGGATGCAGCCTGGCCTCAAGGCCTGGCTTATGCTGACTGCTTCATCAACAGGAATTCAGCTGTCAAAAAGCCCAGATGGCCAGCTCAGGAATGGTGGCCATAAATATCCATTTTAAAGCCAATGGGAAGACATCCTGCATAACTTATACATCCTGCATATCCCACACACAATTTTATGCTAACCAGCTAAATAACCTTCTGGTTAAATAACAAATAATGAACAATATTTTCCCTTGGGTCAGGAAACAGGATGTATGCCTTAAAACCAAGCCAGGCTAATCATGCCTGCCATAAATCGTTAATACCCTTTTTTGAGCACATTGCAGAAACCAGCTGTCCTGGGTCCTGCCTGGGCCTGGGGCAGCCTGAACACCAACCAGTCTTTGCCTGACATTACATATCCATGTTGTGAGCAGCAAGAACTCCGTCTGCACATCTACATCCCCCTCCCTCTGATTCCTTTGTTCTGATTTCTCTCTCTCTCTCTCCTGATAAAACCCTTGCCTGAACTGAGATGTAAGAGGGACTTTGGGACAGGAGTCTCCCATCTTCTCAGATGGTGGGAACGTGAATAAACCTCTTTCCTTCTCACCAGCACCTGTCTCACAAGTTTATTTTTTGTTGCAGCAGGGAGCTGAACCTGCATTCAAGTCCTGTAAAGAGGAAGAGGACGAGGAAGACAAAAGTAAGAGAAATGTAGCAGCAGGCGTTGTTGAGATATTAGAAGAGCGAGAGAAATCCGACCCCCATTGCTGTAGCGATTGCCATTTGAGAAGCATGAAAAGGAATACAGGCAGCCTCTAGGGGCCCTGATTGACCCCTAGCTGACAGCCACTGAGGACATGAGGACTTCAGTCATTCAAACGCAAGGATCAGAATCGGGCTTTAGACATGAATGAGCTTGGAGACAGATTCTTCCCAACACTTCCCAATAAGGGACTAGTCCTATGACATCTTCATGACTTTGTTAAATGTGGAGCAGAAAAACACTATCCAGCCAGCCAGCCTTTATGACCTACAGGACTATGAGATAATAAATTTGTCTCATTTTACTTTATTTTTTTTTTCACTGATTCAAGATCAGTTTAATGGTCATCTCTAAATGACTTTTAGAGATATCAAAAGTATGTAGTTGGCTTGGCCTGCCATTAAGCTATAAAGTATAAGATATCCATGAAATTTATAGAATATAATAGGCCATATAAAACAGAAAATTATAATAATTTATATGAATGAATATGTTAATTCTGGCAGATAAACTTTATAATCCCTTAATGGTCTCCCTCCGCCCTCACTTCCAAAAGGAAGCTTTGCTCTGATCCTTAAAAATCAATGCTACAGTGAATTAATCATATCTTGCTGTAGTGATTGGCTTAATGGGAAGACATTGCTAGGGCTTACCTAAAAGTCTAAAGGAAACAGCCACCCACTATACAGATGTACCGTTTGGGACATAGAGACATTATAAAAGACACGGGCCTGGATAATATTATGCTAAGTAAAATAAGCCAGGCAGTGAAAGACAAACACTACACAATCCCACCTACATGGGGAATCCAGGGAACACACCAACCTAACAAACAAAGCAGAAACAGAAGTGAAGATACAGGGAACAAAATGACAATTGCTGGAGTGTGGGGAAGACTGGATGAAAGACGGGACGGGATTAACCAAAGAACACATATGCATGACACCTGGACAAGGACAATGATATGAATATTCACTGAGAGAGGGAGAGAGGTGGGGCTAGGTGGAGGTTGGAATAGGGAAAAAAAGCAGGGACGATTAAAATCACACAATTTACAGTAATGTGCTATGCAGCCATGGGAAACTAATACAGTGTTCAAAACTGAGTTTATTTTCTTCCTACTCCCTTCATCCAATGCTCAACTCATCTTTCTTTTTCCTTTTACAATCTCATCCACCTAGTTCATAGAGACAAAACAATCTCATTTTAGTTTGGTTCATTATACACTTTATCAACTGTGAAATCCAATCAGTAATACACTTGACATATTTTTCTTTCTTCCACTTTAATGGGGAAACCCTCGTTTTATTCTTTGGCCTCACCATTTCTCCTCGGAGATAACCTCCCTGTTCCTTCCTCTTTTTAATCACATAAAGGAATTCTGGCTCTGCTCCCCGAGTACTGCTGGAAGCAGCCAGGCAGGAAGGTAGAGCAGATATCAGATGGCTGCTTTATTGCTGTTGTTTGTTTGTTTGTTTTCTGCTGCTTTCCTCCATCCCTGCACTCACTAGCTCTGCGTTTACCCCGTAATCCAGAGCCTGTGCTTTGGAGCCTCCTTAGCTCCCAGTGACGGGTCTGTGACACCCAGCCAAGTTCACCCAGCTCAGGAAGCCACACGGGGGAGTGGGATACTGGGACTGAGGCTGTTTTGGGGGTGTGAGAAAATGCATTGCTCTAGGAGGTTAATGGGTGGGGAGTCATGCCCAGGGCTGAGGTCATTATCCTTCTACCCAGTAGTGGTGCATACAAATGCACAGATAATCAGGCTTGAGAGCTACTCAAGGAAAAGGTGTAAAGACCCCATCCCACCAAATACCAAAACTTATCTAAACCTTCTATGAAATGTTGCATGCAGCTGCTGTGAAAAAGATTAAGATTTTCTCAATCCCACTGTTTCCTGTTTGCTCTCCTAGGGCCTCTCTCAAGAGGCAGCCAGAGGACAGCAGCCCACAAAGTGGCAGCAGGCAGCTGAGCCCCCGCCCCTCCGCCCCTAGGAATTGGGCAAGCCACCGCCTGAGGCTTGCTGCTCCTTGATTTGCTGTTGTGTCCACCTCTGCCATTGGTGTAATTTCCCAATTGAAACATGTCGTAAATTCTCTCTTGTCTTCATTCTTCTATCCACTCTTCTAGTTTATTCGCCAACTTCCCTTTCCTTAATATCTAAAGTACTCGTATATTCTATCTTAATTCACCCTCTCTGTGTTCGTTGTCTGACAAATTAGTCCCTCAGTCACTCCAGTAGTTATTAAAAAAAAAAAAAGTGCTAATGAGAGAGAGAAAGAGAAACGGAGATACTCTACTGAAAGACAGATGCCAGAAAGATCTAGAATCTTTTTTACAGAATAGTTGCAATCTGAAACCAATGGAATTATTTTTTTTTGATGCTTCCATGATCATCAGTAATAGAAAATGTGAAATTATAGCAACTTCATCCTCAAAAGGAAAAAGTGGTTATGTCCTCAGAACTCTCTGGGACTAAGTTCTAGGTTATACTAAAAGGCAAGCAATCCAGCCAGCCAGCATGTCACCCAAATATGAGAAAAATAGGCAATGGGTAACAAAGGAGAGAGGTGGATATCAGTTGCATACTCAGTTTAAGCTACCACGGCAAAGACTGCAATTTATTTCATTAAATAGCTTTCATTAAGTCTTTCAAGATATTGAAGCTGCCCATTTTAATGTGCCTGAGATATAGATTGGATTTCACGGAGGGCAGAACATAAACAGTGCAGGTGTAGATTATATTTGACATCACTTTGTCACTGCTATGATTTGCTCAGACTCACCTGTCTGTTTTTTGCATCCATCTGCAACATCCAATTTTACATGGGTCACAATCAGCTTCACATTCATGCAATATGTCAGCACCCTTCCTCAGACCATGCAATGCAGAAGGAGTACAAGTGAGTGAATTATTCATGGAGGTGAACTTTTGACCCACTTGAAAGGGATGCCTATAAATAAATGCTAGCATCTTTCTGACCAAGACGGATGGTCCTGGGAATATTTAATGCATCTCCACAAATGGTGTCAGGAGATAAGAGAAAGGCTACTCAATGCTGAATGTTTGCATGGCTTTTCTCTCTCCTTAATACGTTCTTTCTAATTCCTTATAATTTGGGAGTTATATTTTCCAGTGAAGTGGTTTTAGAAGTTTGAGTTCCATATTCTTCCTACTCTGTCAAAGTAAGTTTAGACCCTTGAGGTAACTGCAGACTACCCTTAGAGTATCTTTTACTTTTTCATTTGTTCAATCGGGAGTAAAACTTATATAATGAAATAAGATAAAATAATAAAATAAAATAAAAAGCCTATACTCATTCAGAGTGCAATGTGTGGAATGAGTCAAAGATAAAAGGAAAATATAAATAGAAACAGAGTCTTTAGTGCTTTGAAAGCTAAGCTGAAGATATCATCTCATTAGTGGCTAGAGACTCATTGATAATTTTTGAGTTTGGAAGTCACATTTTGAAAGCTGTTATTTAGAGAAATCAAATACTCATTTAGGAAGGAATGAGGCAGAAAATGATTTGTGTTTGGCTGCCAAAAGAGAAGCTATTTCAGTAATCCAGGTGTGAGATGATGAGCTCCAGACTGAAGGGGGTGGAAGTTAGCAAGTGAAGAAAATGACGCATATAACAAAATAAAATGACGCACTTAAAGTCATTTGGGAGGAGGGATTGGCAAGATTTTATTGCTTATTAAAAATAAGTTGTAAAAAAGAATTATACCAAAATTAACTTTAAGAATATCAAATGGAACACAAATGTTTTGCTTTCTGAAACTCACTTTTTTTCTATTTTGTTAAGCACATGACCATATTTAAAGTATCTCTATGTAGTAGACTAAATTAACATTTATGAATTAATAGCCCTGGCTGGTGTAGCTCAGTGGATTGAGCACGGGTTGAAAACCGAAGGGTTGCCAGTTCGATTCCCAGGCAGGGCGCATGCCTGGGTTGTGGGCCAGGTCCTCAGTGGGAGCCACGTGAGAGGTAACCATACATTGCTGTTTCTCTCCCTCTCTGTCTCCCTCCCTTCCCCTCTCTCTAAAAATAAATAAAATATTTTAAAAAATAATTAATAAACTTATGTAAAATATATGTTAATTGAGAGTATATTTTAGGCCACATCCTAGGCATTAGACTAAGAGTAATGAATAGTGAGTAACAGTGAACAAAACAGGCATAAAATACCTGCTCTAACTGGCATTTGTTCCTGTGTGTGTCTGTGGGGGAGACAAATCACGATAACTAATTAATTGTCAAAATATTTAAAAAAATTGTAACTATAATGAAAAAAATAGAGTTTGCAGTGGAGGATCACAAGTGCTGGGATGAAGAAAATTTTGGATCAGGTGATCAGGATAAGCCTCACTGAGAAGAAGCATGGAAGCAGGCCTGGGAGTGAGGCAGTGGGATACATGAGAAAGGGCACTCGGAGCAGAATGAAGAGCTAGTGGCAAGATCCCGAGGCTGACTTAGGAAGGGAGCGGTAGCCAGCTCATAGACGCTCCAGGCATAATTTAGATAATTCTAACAGGATTTTTGATAATGTGCATTAGGTTTTGATCATATGCTTGATTTCTCTCTCACACACACACACACACACACACACACACACACACACACACACATTGTTAAGGGCTTAGCTTGTATTTTTTATTCTCCAAACTTAAAATCACTTATTTACCAGACAAGTTTGCAAATATTTTACAAAATAACCTGGAGTCTAGCCATACTCTTTGTGAGAGTGGTGGCGTGAGTTTTAGGCCTTTTTGTGCCCTGTGTCATCTACACGCCTGCCTTTCTCTCTCCAAGTTCATATTGCTGCCAATTCCAACTCTCCCACCATCAAAACTGAGTGTTCTTGGCCCTGGTCCAGCCAGTGACTCAGTTGGTTAGAGCGTCGTCCCAGTATACCAAGATTGCAGGTTCAATTCCTGGTCAGGGCACATACAAGAATCGACTACTGAAGGCATAAATAAGTAGAACAAATCTCTCTCTCTCTCTCTCTGAAATAAATAAATTAAAAAAAAATAAAAAATTGAGTGTTCTCACTTTACCCATATTGGTATTTAGAGCTTCCTTTTCTCATACAGGACATCTGAGTTCCCAACCATATCAAGGTATTTTATTTTTTTTTACAATGTATACAAATAATATTACATTTCTCTGCCAGTACTACTACTACTAGCAAACTTCCTAAGTTCACCACTCATTTTCTTTTTTATCTTTAAGACTATATTTTACAAAGGATGTGCAATCTAAGTGCAGTGTTCAAATTTAATTGAAATTATTGTGTTAGAGTGCGCATGCATTCTCTGCATTTTATGAGTTTGATGTATGTGTATTTTTATATTGGCATTTAATTTTAGTTTTTTTCCCTTGTAGTTGATATGATTTAAATTTAATTGTAATTGTTTGACTTTGGGGATAATTAACAGAGTTTAAATATTAAAGTCTTACTATATTCTCTCTCCCCACTTGCCCATTGCTGTAAATGGTTTAATTAGTTTTGTGTTTATAGTCTGCATTTCTTCTTTTTTTTCAAAAATAATATCTCATACATAATTATATGTCTCATTTTCATTTTCCTACAATGTTGGCCTTTATATACATATATAATATATAAATAAATCTATTTATCAGTCATCCATCTGCACATTCCTTTTTTCTAAGATACACTTTGTCTGGGAAATTACTCCATATCATAAAATTTTTCCATTCTATTTATGGCTTTATGATATTTATTGCTATATATACTGTAGTCTTCAGCTAGTCTTCTGGGGAAAGTTTATAGGCTGCTTCTTATATTTCATTACTGTAAATAATGCCACAATGGATAATATTGCATATGTATGGATGATTTTGCATACATTTGTATTGTTAAAAGTACAACTTCAAAGTAAATTTCTTTAAATGTAATTGCAGGGTTATTAGATATAAATGCAAATGTATTTTTTTAATGTTCTCACATTTTATACAGAGGATTTACACAAGTTACAAGCCCACTAGTCACTAGTATGAGGGTGCCTTCTAATCCAAATCTTGAAATGAAGTGTATTATTAGGCTTTTAAACTTTGTTGTTATGAGATAAGAAATGGTATCTTAGTATAATTTTAATGCTTGTGTCTCATTATGAGTGTCAAGCATTCTTTCAAATTCGAGAGCCACTTTTAAATCTGTTTATGTGTACTACTTTTCTTATGCATGTGAATCTGTGGGCTCACGACTTGTGTATATTTTTTATCAACTGTTTAGTCTCTTTTATGAATAAGCAAGAAAATATGATACATACAAACAATGGGATATTATTTAGTCATAAAAAGAAGGAAATTTTGTCACTTGCAGCAACATAATGAACCTGACGAACATTAGGCTCAGTGAAATATACTAGACACAGAAGGGCAGATACTACATAATGCCACTTATGCATACAACTTGATGCATTTAGAAAAAACATTTATGAAAACATCACCATAATCTATGCTCTATCACTTTGAAAATTTTCCTCCTACTATCTTTATTTATTATTTTTATGACATTACACTTAACATAAGACAGACCCTCTTAGCACATATTTAAGTATACAATACACTATTATTAAGTATAGACTCTATTCTGTATAGTACATGTGTAAGACTTAGCTATCTTGCAAAACTGAAACTTTGTACACTTTGACTAATATTTCTCAATTTCTACCTATATCCAGCCCGGGCTGGCGTGGCTCAGTGGACTGAGCACAGGCCTGCGAATCAAAGGGTCACTGGTTTGATTCTTTGTCAGGGCACACACTTGGTTTATGAGCCAGGTCCCCAGTAGGTGGTGTGTGAGAGGCAACCTCACCATGATGTTTCTCTCCCTCTCTTTCCCCTCTTTCTAAAAATAAATGAATAAAATATTTAAAATTTCTACCTACACCCAGCCCCTGACAATCACTCTCTGTTCTCTGTTTCTGTTAACTATGTGGATAAAGAATATGTTTTCTCCAAAATAGTATAAACATTTATAGTTATTTTTGATTAACATTATTAAAATTATTTTCTATAATAATACACTGCCAGTGGCATACATGATAAAATAAAGAAATGATAGAGCGAGAACTGGGCAGCAAATTTTAGTACACACAGAGAAATGCAGTCACTAGTTGAAATAACAGCATAAAATTCTGTTTCCAAACACCTGCAATCACTAGCAACCAAATGGAAATAAATAAATGGTTTCTGAAATATAAGAGAATGTGATGCATATTTAAAATTTCAATACATAATCATAATTGCCAAAACACTCTAAATTATAAAGTACTTTTGAATAAAGGGGTAGTTCTAAACTTTTGGAAGGTTAAACTGGTATGTATAGAACAGAACTAAATTGGACTCACAGCAGAATTACAGATAAACCATGTGTCTAATTAAAACCAGTACAATGTTTTAGTAAGAAATCACCATATATCTTTTACTTGAAAAAATACACACAAATATTTTACTCTTTTAAAAGGATTCTGTTTAATAACTAATTTAGAATAAAGGTCAGTTTCTTGGAATTCTAAAATGTGTGTTTAAGTCTGAACTTTCTGTAAACGACTCATTTAACATATCCTCATTAGATTAGTGGAGTAGACTGACTTAGGCAACCTAATTGCATTAGCTCATTAGGACTACTGTAAAAAAATACCACAGATTGTATGGCTTAAACAATAGACATTTCATTTTTTCCCAGCTCTGGAGGCTGGAAGTCCAAGATTGAGGTCCCTGAAGAATTGACTTTAGTGATACCTGTCTTCCTGGCGTGTGTGTGGGTGGTCATCTCACTGTGCCTTTGCAAGAACATGGCCTTTCTTGTGTGCATGCAGAGAGAGGGGGCCGGGAAGGGAGCGAGATCTGGTGTTTGTTCCTCTTTTTATAAGGACAAGGTTGGATTAGAGCCTAATCATTATGACTTCATTTAACCTTATTTATTTCTATAAATGCCTTATCTCCAAATACAGACACAACAGAGGGTTAAAGTTTCAATATATACATTTTTGGGGACACATATCAGTCCATCACACCCATAAAGTTAGATGAAGGCCAAATAACAAATGTTGAAGGTTTTTAAAAATACCCATGTTCCATGGTTTCTTTCCACTTTGTAATCTTTCTATAGTGTGGTATTGAAAAACAAATAAATGGTAGTTTTATAATTAACAGTTATGCTATTGTATACTATTAATTCAGAAAGCTTTTAAAATTTGTTCATTAAGATTTCTTTTGTATGGCTTTTTAAAAACTGTAGTGTCTAAATTTTTGAGAGTTATAAATTCTTTTATTGCTAATATGTTCATTTGTAAAGTAATTGACATTTTAAAAGAGGCTAGTCACTTTTGCAAAAGTCAGTCATTATTTTTATAATATCTCAATTTTATTAATAGCAAATTCACATAATCAGAATTTAATTTAACAGGCCACATTGTATAAATCACCAGGTTTAAATGGATGATAACATGGCTGTTGGAGCTTTAAACGTAAACAAGAAGTATAATGAAATATTAGAGACACAGATAAGATACTCCACTCATCACTTCCACCTCCTTCCCTTAACAGTTAAAAATTAGACAAAATTTGGTATACATTTTGTCATAAAAACTGTTGTTTTCTTTTTACTGAATTTGAGTGCATCCATATGAACATATAGACATGCTTTCTATTAAAAAAATAAATATTTGGAATAATATTATATGTCACATTTTTTACCTGGATCTAATAATTTAATATTTTTAAATTTACTTGCACCAATGTATATGAAAATAAATCATTCATTCAAATGCTGTTAAGAAATTAATGGCATTATATATTCAATTCACTAACAGAAGAAGCTGTTAGGCTGTTTCCACTTGGTTCCAGTGTGTATTGTTTTCTTTTCCTATTTTTTTTGGATTGATTCTGTTAACAGTTTATTTGGAGTTTTCAAACTGAATGCATATATGACATTAACATATGATTTTCTTGTTTTTTTTTCCTGGAGAAATTTGATCTAGTTCTATTATCAACAACTATGCATTATGTATTCATATAATATAATTATGAATACAGCACATAAATTGAGGATACGAATTTTGTTCTAATACTCCATTTTATGGATTGATTTATATAAGAATGATCTGTTTTTTTAATTGTTGGAAATAGTAGTAAAAGGTAATGAACTTGGTTTTATTTTTGGTTTGCTAAAATTTGTGAGTTAAAGATCAAGTCAGACTTTCAATTTTTTAAATGCAATTACAGTTGTTCCCGCTTTTTCTCCTTTAACCCAGCTCCACCCAGCCGCACCCGCCCACTTCCTAGGCCAACCGCCATATTGTCATCACTGTCCATGGGTTATGTGCAAATGGTCTTTGGTTATTCCCTTCGTATTTCTTTCAGTAGTCTCCTTGAGTTGGTACATTTTTTAAATATCATCAACTTGATTGTAATGTTTTTATATATTATATCTTACTTTCTCTGGTGTTTTGCTTTATTTTTTTGCTTGGATATATATTATAATATATGACTTCTTCCTTTTTCCCTTCATGACTCTTTCTAGAAGTTTAATTATCCTTGTGATTCTTGTTAGAAGGACAAATTTTCATTCAGTGGTTTATCTTTAATTTTAGTTCTTATTAATATTAATTTTTTGTATTTTTCTTTGAGTTTACATTTTATTGTTGAACTTACTGAATTGACCAGTTAGCTATTTTTTTATTCTTGATAATTTGTTAACATATGACATTAACAATATGTTTTACCAAAGTAAAAGTTTTGCTTTAATTTGATGAGTTTTGCATGAAGATTTTTACTGTTGGTAAAATTCTGTGTACTTTTTGGCACTGGCTGAGTAGTTTAGAGCATCATCCTGATATGCCAAGATTGTGGATTCAATCCTCAATTGCAGCACATACAAGAATCAATGAATAATTACATAAATAAGTGAAACAACAAACTGATAACTCTTTCCCTCTTTATCATTCTCTCAATAAAAAATAAAATTAAACAAAATTTTATGTACTTTTAATTTTAATTCATTGCTCATGAGACAAAATCTCAATATCTCTCCTAAATTCTTGTTCATTTAACGAGATATAAACAATGACTTCTGAGAAGCCATGAAGATTTCCCAAAATGGTTCGGAAATATTTCTTGTTTTCTGAAATGTGGATTTTTAATGTATTTTTTTACTGCATAACTATAAGTACACTTTAAGTAAATCAGCCATTTTGTATGCACCCATTCCCCAGATGGTCATTGAAATGTACCTTAATGAAGTGGTAGGCCGCAGTCAAAAGCATTCAAGCTGTTGCTTTGTTCTAGAAATGGTTTGAAAAATATTTTACAGCAAATATTTTGTTATTGAAAAAAGTTCAAAATAATTAGAAGCAATTTAGTTTTAGAATAACTTCTCAAAGTATCGTGAATTAAAATTAATCTCTAGGGCCCTGGCTGGTGTGGCTCAGTGTATTGAGTGCGGGCTGGGAACCAGAGGATCCCGGTTCGATTCCCCGTCAGGGCACATGCCTGGGTTGCGGGCCAGGTCCCCGTGAGGGCCATGTGAGAGGCAACCATACATTGCTGTTTCTCTCCCTCTCTGTCTCCCTCCCTTCTCCTCTCTCTAAAATGAATAAATTAAAAATATTAAAAAATATAAAAAAATTAATCCCTAGGTATTTAAAAACCTGTCATTAGTTGAACTGTTTATAACCGATCATTATTCCAAAGTTACAAAACACTTGCATTTTGTATAGTTTTAAGTCTGTCATTTGATAATTGTATAACTATAACGGACATTTTTATTAATAAGATTAAAATATGAAAGCACAGTGCCTCTCGAGAGTTTAGGGGTCACGCAGTAACTGTGCAACCCTGACCTTGTCAGTCTGAAGCCTGCCTTCGAGTTTTAGTTTTCCTTTCACTCTCCACTGGAATCATCTTCCCTTGCTGCTCCCTTTCCATCACCTCACTTTTTCAGACAAATCTCTGAAGCTAAAGTTCTTTGTAGATGATGTTCTCTGGTTTCATTTTTTTTAAAGATTTTATTTATTTATTTTCAGAGAGAGGAGAAGGGAGAGAGAAAGAGCAATGTATGGTTGCCTCTCACATGGCCCTCATTGGGGACCTGGCCTGCAACCCAGGCATGTGCCCCAACAGGGAATCGAACCGGGACCCTCTGGTTCCTAGCCCGCGCTCAGTCCACTGAGCTACACCAGCCAGACAATTCTCTGGTTTCATTTTAAAAGTGTTTTCCAGCCTGGCTGGTGTAGCTCAGTGGATTGAGCACGGGCTGGGAACCAGAGAGTCCTGGTTAAGTATGTGGGAAATGTATTTATACGTTTTATGTTGACTGGTAGTGGAGTACGGGACACATATAAATATGTTTTTTATAGACTAGCGGTAGAATGCGGGTAATGGATAAATATGTTTATTTTTATACTTTTTTATTGCTCTAAAGGGATGCTAACATGCAGATATACGAATCCCAAAGGACAAAATTTGGGTCTCTTTAACACAGACAATGGTGAATTACGTATGTATGTATGTTTTAATGATTATCATACAAAAAAAAACTACTAAAACTTCATTCTTCTTTTTTTACAATGAAGTTTAAGAAAGAAAACTTCATTATTTCTTTTTTTACACATTTTACGTATATTTTTCCAAAATTTTTTTCATTAAATCAGAATTTTTACATATTTTATTATTTTTATTTCAATTTCCAGTGAGTTTTCCAGTATTTGTATGTTTAAAGTTTAAGAAAAATAATTTGGTATACATTTTATAGTAAATCACAAAAAGTTTCATTGAAAAAAAATGTAAAACTAAAGTTATCGTAATTTTACTGAATGTTGCCATTTGCACAAAAAATTAGCAAAAATGGCCCGCTCCACCTGTTAGCTTGCGAAAAAGCAACCTGCATACCATGTTAAATTCCCAGTCAGGGCACATGCCTGGGTTGCAGGCCAGGTCCCCAGTGAGGGCCATGTGAGAGGCAACCATACATTGTTTTTTCTCCTTCCCTTCTCCTCTCTCTAAAAATAAATAAATAACATCTTTAAAAAAAAAAGTGTTTTCCAGTCAAGTTAATTCTTTTCTTAAGAACTCCTTCACAACCTTGGGTCATCAGCTATTCTATTATTCTTTCAAAACATAAATTATTTATATTTTGTGTTATATTAGAAATACATAATTACAATTACATAATTTACATAGATCATTTAAAGACAACTACAAATGATTTTCTTGAAAGAAATTAAGAAGTGTATGTGTGAGTGTGTGTAATGCATTTTATGGCCTGGTATGGTATTTCTTTTCTTTCTGTTTCTGTGTTAAATTAATTCAGAGTGGAATCAAAGGCATGGGGCACCAGCTTGTCTACCCAATGGTAAAGGTTCCCCAGCCCATGGAAAATCTAGCTTAACTCTACTCATGTAAGTAATGAAGCTCACGGAGATCCAAAAATGACTTTTTTATTCACTTGTGTTTAATTGGGTGAGTTGAGTATTTCTTTGTACATTTTCAGGAACAGGGTATTTAAAGAATGATGAGTAAAGGCTTTTGGGAAGTTTATTAATTATGCTGAACATTAAGTATCTCATCTAGTATTGGTATTTATGATTCACATTTTTGTTTGAGTACATTTTCAATTTGGATTATATATGTATGAAAGAAAAGTCACATGCGATAATATTTCTTATTGTATTACATTTCTCTATTTCTCTTACCAGTATAGACAATTTTGAGCAACTTACAGGGGAACAAGCACTTAACGTTAATGATAAGCCTTGATCTCTGAGCAGTAGTAGATACAAAACTCACATAAATATCCAGTAGACATGAAGATGTGATCTCATGTAGCAGTGCGGCATCATGCTGGGAAATGGTCAAATATCTGAGACCCAGAGAATTACAACAATCCAGCCATGATTGACTCTATCAAAGACCAAAATAAAATGTTTATTAATCAGATAATATAGGATTCTCTTTTGTTCTGATTGTTATTGCCAAATTAGTTTTAGCCCAATCATATGGGTCCTAAATTTGAAAAAGAAGAAGAGGAAAAAAACATCCATAGCAAAGATAGAATCATAGAATCATACTCTTTCAGAATAAAGTTTTTTTGCAGAGAGGCTCAAATTCTTATCTATAGTTTTCCTCTGCCTTTGTTTCTCAGGCTTATCTCTCTCTCTCTTTCTCACACACACACACACACACACACACACTCACAGACTGATATCGTATAGACATGTACAAAAAACAATAATGTCTTCTGCTTTATTAAAATACCACATTACAAAGTTTAATTTATTATGAATAATTACGAAACAGTGATTTATAATATTTGTTACACAAAGTAAATATATCAATTCAATAATAATCAAATATGAATGTTTTAGTGTTAGAATTTTTCCAAGAATGATATGAAATGTGATTTATGGCAGCTTTATCTCCTATAACCTTCAATGTGAGGTTCATTAATTCTTAGGGTTTTTTTTTAACCCTAAGACAGTTTTCTCACACAAACACACACAACTGGAAGATCCTTTAATTATTTCATAGAAATAATTCAAAATTATTTCATTAGATGTTTAATAACAACAATGCTAAATATTTTAGTGTAAAGAGAGAATAGCTTATATAATGCAACCTTAAGTTATATATGACTCCATTCCTTAATATTTATCTGTATAGTTAATCGCCGCTTTATGCCCTTGACTTTATAATGGATATTTTTAATGGAACTTTATATTTTTCATGTCATGCTATATTTCTTTTCTTGTCAATAGGGCAATGGGCTTTGTTCTAAATAATTGTGAGACCTGGGAGAAGAAAATAAATATAGGTCCACATACCACATATAACGATATTTTAAAATACGTTATGATTGCCCTGGCTGGTGTAGTTCAACGGATTGAGCGCAGGCTGTGAACCAAAGGGTCGCCAGTTTGATTTCCAGTCGGAGCACATGCCTGGTTGCGGGCCAGGTCCCCAGTGGAGGGCGTGTGGGAGGCAACCATACATTGATGTTTCTCTCCCTCTCTTTCTCCTTCCCTTCCCTCTCTCTAAAAATAAATAAATAAGTAAAATCTTTTAAAAAATACGTTATGATAAATGTTAAAATATTTTCTATCTTCTAACCTTGAAAATTATACCTTCCTAACAATGAAGTGAATAATTTGGTATAAAACTATATTTACCTTCTAGTGTATTTCTATGTTCTTAAAAATAGAGCCCTAGCAAGGGGCCTTTATTCCCTGAGTCTACTAAGTCTCTGTGATTATTACTTGATATTTAGCTTTTGTTGCATTTAGTAGCATTTTTCTGCACTCATACATTTTCAACTAATGACCCCTGATACACTTTGCATGTATTTCTAATATAACACAAAAAATAAATAATTTATGTTTTGAAAGAATAATAGAATAGCTGATGACCCAAGGTTGTGAAAGAGTTCTTAAGAAATAAAATGTAACTGCAGCCAATGGTATTAGAGTACCGATAGACACAAAAAGATTTAAAGAAACTCTATTCACAAGAGACATCATAAATAAAGGTTGAAAAATCATATTAAGAAAGCATACCTAATGCATATATGTGATTAAGAGGGTAATACTTATTTTCTGTTTCTTATATTTCAATAAGGTATAGAATATGTCCACCATTCTCTCTAAAAGAGAATTAGTTGGAAGGGAGATTGGTCTCAGTTCCATATACAGCAAGGAAAAGTGGAAATTCGTAACCAAGGAGCAGGATGAAAAATTACGAAGATGAAATATCAGAAGAGGGGATTCTGCTAAACCTCCCCAACGGGCTTCGTGCTGAGGCTAGGCCAGAGTGATCAGACATCACCTGCAGAATGGAGGAGGCTGGGGACCGGATTAGATATCAAGTATCCTGGCTAAACTGACTCAGCACGAATTTTGCTAAAACTGGACAAAGCAGAGATGAACACAGAAGTCCAGAAGTCAGGGCCTAGTTGAGAAGAGAGTGCAGGGAGCCTGAGTAGGGTTTTGTCAAGGACAGAATCTTTGTCATGACTCCCTAAACCCATTGCCAGCTTCGTTTCTCGATAGCCCTTATGATCTTCTGATGCAGTATGCCGTTAATTTATTTAGTTTGCCACTGTCTATTTTCCATACCAAAATGAGAATTTCAAGAGAACACGGATTTTTCTATCCAATCTGTTCTTTGCTATTGATCCATCAAGTAAAACTTTGCCTGCCCACAGTAGGTGCTGAATAAACATTTTTTATTTATTTTTATTGCATAGTTTCTGTTGGGTCTTTCGAATAAAATCATGCATGAAAATGCCTTCTAATAATACCTAGAATAAATCTTCGATGAACAATAGCAGTGATCATTTTGTTGTTGTTGTATTTTTAAAAATGTAATCAAGAATGAGTAATACAATGCTATATGTAGAAAGTGAAAATTGACCACTTAGCTGGCAATCCTGAATAAAAGCTGTTATTAGCGTACTGTTTTGCCTCTTAGATACACTTAGATTACACTGTTGCTAGGAGTAGTAAGTGAAAGAATTTACTGATTTTATTCCTTTGGATGTTTCTCCTCTCTTCCAATTACAGCACCTGAAGTGCTACTGATAAGGAGTCATAAAATTTGACAAATATTCTCTAATTTATTCCTGCTTTTCAAGTGTGCAGAACACAGGCAAAAAAAAAAAAAAAATCAGAAAGCTAGAAACCTTGCCATAAGGCCAAAGTAAGAATAAAATCAGGCCCAACCTCAAAAAGAGTTTTAGTTGAAATACACATTTATATGTGAACATAATAAGCATTGTACTTCTGAATAACAAATTAATGGATTTCAGGTACTCTTGGAGGAAGACCTGGGATACGTTAGTCAACGATTTGCCTAAATGTGACTTACAGACTTCTTTTTAAAAAACTTTGTTTATATTGCTGATGCTTTTACAGTTGTTCCCGCTTTTTATCCCTTTACCCATCTCCACCCATCCCCACCCTCTCCCTTCCCCACAAACACTTAATATATGTCATTGAGACACACTCAGACTTTAGAAAATAAAGCTAGAGTAGTTACCTGTTAGTTTTATTCTAATGCCTCTGTTGTATCCTAATAGGAGGAAGACATAAATTCACTTTAAATGGAGAAATACATTCATACATTCTGATCACTTTTATTCCATAAATAATCTCTTTTGCATTGTAAAAAAAAATAATGTCTCTCCACACCCTGAATAATTAATGTGCTCTCCTCAGCCTTGGCAGCAGCAAAAGAAATGCACTGCGTTCCTGGCAAACTGAAGACTGTTCACGTAATGCGGTAGATTTTTTAACAGACTTATCGTGTCCTTCAGGTTATCTGCCTGCTAATTGACAACTAGGCTGTCATTCAAGCTCTGCAATCCTAAATCTTTTTCAGATTTCTGATTGATCTACAAGAACAAGATGCTCCATCAAAGTTAGCCATGCAAATATAATATTTAATTTTAAAAGTGATTTCTCTAAGCAAGAGAACTTCTGTTTAATACAGAGTTAAGACTGTTGACTTCTGAAGTTCTTATCTTTGCTCCAACTTTAATAGCTATATGAACCTGGGAAAGTAGTTTTCTTATCTGTACGATGGCAGTAGTGAAGATGTTTAATCTTATGGGTAAGATACTTGGATTAAATAATGCAAAAGTCATAAATTGATGAGGACAGTAACTAGCACATAGACATTCATCAATAAATGTTGTTTTCACTAATAAATGGATTTTACACTTTCATTAGTTTTAAAATAAATATGTTTCTTTATTAATTTGGTGCATGTTGATTAAGAATATAATTTCATAGAATTGATAGTTCTTAATGAGATATACTTTTTATTTGATTACAAAAGAACAATGAAGCAATAAGAAAAGTATTACGTGGTGCATGTTCATGTGCCTCATCAAACACAGATAAAATTGGGCCACACATGGAATTTCACCTTAATGAAACAAGAGAACTTCTGTTTAAGGTCTCCTGAAGAAGCAAGGCTCATATTCAGTGTAATTACATATTGTTAATAAAACCGAAACAACTAAAGGTTAGTGGTGGGAACAGTTCTGACAGGTACACACAGGTAATCCTTGTAATCCTGGATCACTTTCACTAGATGAAGTACTGTAAGTGCAAAATTGCAGAGATGGCAAATGTTGGCTTTGATGTGAGCATTAAAATAGGCAAAGAGAGATGCAGTTTGGTTGTGTTGGGTAGGGGTCTCCCCTGAAAAATAACCAAATTCCAACCAAAGCACTTTAGTTCAACAATTTCAAATGTACAAAAACCACAGACAAAAAGTATCCCAGAAAAGAGCAGAGAGCAGAGAAAAAAAATGACTTTATCCGCCCAGAGGAAGGCCAGCAACTACAGGAAGGTGTTAAAGCAACTGCACAGAGAACTTTAGCACTGAACGTGAAAAGGCAGCTGCGTAGTACAGTAAGAAAAAGTGAGAGTGATGGAAGAGCTACTAAAGCAAGACTTCAACAGCAATATTATAGAAAGAGAAACTAATGAGAAAAAGAAAATATATGAATATTTACACTATGCCAAGGAAGAATGAAATATTTTAGTAATAAACACTGGTAACGTAGTCACTGATTTACTACAGAGGTCAGTTGGCATCAACAATGAAGCATCAATATAAGAAGAGAGCCACTCTGGGAATTAAGCCATGACAGATGTTAACTCAGCGTCCACTTTTTGTCCCCTTCTTCAAAAAGTTAGTCCTCAGAAAAATCCCATTACCCATTCATCCATCCATCACCCACCCTTCAATCTATCCATTAATAGTCAATTCACCAGTCTAAGAATTGTTCATTAAGTACTTGTTTCAATACTCAGGGGATGGAAGTGATAAGAATTTCACTTCCTTTTATATGTGACAATGCATGTTTATTTAAAATATGCATTTATATTTTGAAAATCTGGTTATATTACTATTCATAATGTTAAAATCTAACGTAACCTCAGGTGTTTATTCTTTGAAGTTTAATCGTGAACTTCCTGACAGCAAATGCCCTTCACATAGGTACAACCAATCACTCATGCAGCAGGTTGACATATGGTTGCCCATCTCGTAATACACAGAACTTCCCATTACTTTGTAGGACGTCATGGAGAGGCTGTTTTGAATAAGAATATTCCATTTCTAGTCCATTTTTATAACAACAAATTTAATCTTAGTCTAGTTATACTGTAAACTCTTTATTAAAATGTTTATTAAATATAGTTTTGTACAAATTTGTATACTTTTATATACATTAAACATATAGGTATATATGTTTTAGTTTTTTTAATTTTATTGATTTATTTTTAGGCAGAGGGGAAGGGAGGGAGAGAGGGAGAGAAGCATCAATGTATGGTTGCCTCTCATGCGCCCCCTACTGGAGACCTGGCAGGCAACCCAGGCATGTGCCCTGACTCGGATTTGAGCCAGCAATCCTTTCATTCACAGCCAGCACTCAGTCCACTGAGTCACACCAGCCAGTGCGTGAAATGTACATATTTAATTATTAACAATTCTAGGTTTGTAAAAATGAAAAACTTTAAATTGTCTCCCTAATCAAATTATTATTGTCATTTTAAGGTTAGTATTCACAAGAAAAGTAGGTAGAGGTCAATGCAATTACAAAACCTTTTGAATATAGTTAAGATATGATGTCATTATTTAACAATAATGTCAAAGGTATAATGTCTCCTTTATTTTATTTTTGAGTCATTCAAAATCTATGTGAGGGAGATACTAGTTTAATTTATAATCATCATACATAATCTTATTTAAAAAATTATAGCTACAGAGACTCTTAGAAATAAAAATACTAAACAACATAAACAACTACAATATTTTATAGTAGATGTTGTTTGGTTATATGCCTATTTTCATATATCCCACTAATGATCAACAAATATTGATGATGATGATGATGATTTTTTTAAAGATTGTATTTATTTATTTTTTAGAGGGAAAGGGAGGGAGAAAGAGAGGGAGAGAAATATCAGTGTGTGGTTCCCTCTTGTGCACCTCCTGCTGGAGGCCTGGCCTGCAACCTTAGCATGTATCCTAGACTGGGAATGAAACTGGTGACCCTTTGATTTGCAGGCCAGCACTCAATCCACTGAACCATACCAGCCAGGGCTAGATGGTGATGATTATTTTCTATGCATTCTGATATAATAGTAGGTTAAGTACAAACCTAAATAATAACCTAAGAAAATAAGTCATAAAGTATTCAAAGAATCAATATTAGTTCTTTGATACTATTGGTTAATTTAAAATATCTTTTAAAATACCTTATGCAGTTACTTTGTTACTTTGATCTGTCTCTCAGTTGGGTAACCATGAAAAAAAAAAAAGGTGACACCATCTTTAGTAAACATAAAGAACCAACACTTGAGGCAGTAATTGTGATGGTCAACTTTATGCATCAACATCTCTAGATATTTGGGCAAATGCCAGTCAGGATGTTTCTGTGAAGGTATTTTTTAGATGAGATTAACATTTAAATAACTATGCTTTGGGTAAAACAGATTACCCTCTATAAGGTGGGTAGGTCTCATCCAATCAGTAGAAAGCCTTAAAACATAAGAACAGATTGAAGTTCCCCAAGGAAGAGGAAATTCTATTGCCACACTGTCTTCACACTGTAGCTGCAATAGGAACTCTCCCCCAGGTCTCCAGCCTGCAGCCTTCTCTGCAGGATTTGAACTCCACAGACTCTACAATCACGTGAGGCACTTCCTCATAATAAATTGACTTCTCTCATAAATAAATAAATATATATATATGAAAGAGGTAAATATATACATATATAGTACTCTCTATGTACTCATATATATTACTCTGTAATGTATCTTCTGGAGAACATTAACTAATACAGTGCTAATACATAAATTGGTGTTTATTAATATTTCAAGTAGTAAATTGTACAATAAAATATTATTTGAAATTTTGAGTATTCCTTATACATTATAAATATTATTTTGAGGGTAAAGTGATGTCTATTTTTATTCGCTTGCTGGTGACAATAAGAAAAAAACAACCACTGAGCACCTTTTATCATCTAGTTTAATTTTATTTGGAGGCTGTTTAGTCAGGTTCCTTTTCAGAATTCTGGATTTTCATCTAAGAGATGTTATAACCACACTATAAAGCAGTTGCACCAGTTTACTGAAGAAGTCAACCCAATTTCTGCAAGTTCACTATTGCCATACCTGGTGTCTTGCACGTGCATCGACTGAACTAGCAGTTTTAGAAGTTTCCTTGAATGCCCTACTTTACTGCATTAGCAACTGAAATCTGTTATCTACTTAGAGAATGGTTTGCTTTTCTATATCTTTTAGATGTGAATGCATTCATGAATATATTGCAATGATTTTAGAGTTAACTATAAACTTACCAGTGTTAGGAATATATGTATATGTGTATATATATGTTTTAAAGTGCATGTCAATTAAGTAATTCTAAGAGCATTTAAAACTTTTATTGTTCAAGTACAGCTGTCCCCATTCCCCCCCATTTCTAAACCTCTATAGTATTATGCATATATTTACTATTATCATTATGATTACCAAAATGTTAATCCTTTGATAATTTATTCAATGTACAGGGTTGGTAAAAGTAGATCTACAGTCGTAAAACAAGTAAAGAATTAATACTACAAGAATAAATAATTTCACCTACTTGCAACCATAAACCTACTTTGCCCAACCCTGCACATAAACTGATTAAATTGATGTCTGGCTCCTACTATTAAATAAAGTTTAAGAGTAATGCTTGGCTTCATATATATCCCTTTTGGTAAAGAGCTTCACAGCAGAGTTAATGACAAGAAAAAGTCTTAGCCAATCTACCATGCTTATTGTGGTGCTTTTCAATTGTATTTCTCTGAGCTTCGAAATCATTTTGATTGAGGAGATAATTAGAGTAATGCATTTAATGTCCTTGCTTAAGTAATTTTAAAATAATGACTATCCTAAAGCAAACTGATAGAAATTGAATTAAAGAAGATACCTCTGAAATACTGATTAGTCACTCTAAAATATATAGAAATATTTCAACATGTCTCCTCTTTATTCTCTATTATGCCATTTTTATTAAGTTTAGATAATTAATATTTCTCTCTCCTCTATTACACATGCAAATGATAAATATCATTTATTTATCAGCAATTGTAATTCAGAAACACCAGTATATCAGCATGTGATTCCAGACTCATTTCAAAAATTTACTTTTAAGTCATATGTGACAGCTATAATAAAGAACCAAGTGTCTTGAAAATGCTCGTACTACAAAACTCAATGTTTCAATTGGATGTGTTTGTGTTTATTCTTCTACTGCTACCTAACTACTTCCTCAGTGTTGACAGATGGTAATTAATATTTCCATAGATGGTAACTGCTTTGAGGGCTGACATAGAAAATATCTAGTGTCAACTACATGTTCGGTGATTCATTGTACTAAAATCTTACCTGCTGATTCATTCCTGAAACTCTTCTTCCTCAGTTTAAAAGGAATACTTATCAATATTTCTCTTCTGTAAAATAAAATTACTTGTAAGATTATTTTATAAATAAGTATTATATTTAACTCATATGTGTTTATCATTTTAAAAACATTTCTCATGACAACTAAGATTATTTTTAATTCCAGATATTATTCTGAGTCAAGTAATGACAGAGAAATCAAGGTCAAAATCATTTTAATAAGAGTTTCATGGCAACAACTCATATCTGTGTTCTGCACAGTATTTTTTAAATTTTATTTGACATCATGTAGTTTTCATAGAAAAAACAATGGAATATACTGAGCAACTTGTACTTTTCTGCTGACAATTGAAGTGATATATGGTGCTTTCCCTGCAAATAGAGTCTACAAATATTCTCACTTGCTCCTATTGTCTAGATAAATGTTTTCTGTTTTCTTAAAGATGAATTTGTTGAGGCCCTGGCTGGTGTGGCTCAGTGGATTGAGTGCCAGCCTTCCAAGCAAGTGGTCGCTGGTTGATTCCCAGTCAGGGCACATGCCTGGTTTGTGACCAGGTCCCCAGCAGGGGACATGAGAGAGGCAACAACACACTGATGTTTCTCTCCCTCTTTTTCTCCCTCTCTTCGGCTCTAAAAATAAATAAATAAAACCTAAAAAATAAAAAAAAAGATGAATTTGTTGATCTTTGCTCAAAATCCCGACACTTCCAGTATCCTCTGGGAACTTGATCTATCCATTACTTCACACGCTGCATGCGTCTTCATTTGTCTAGTTTTTATTGGCTCCCTGAGAGTTGCACTCAAACATCAAGCTTCTGTCATTTCAAAGCTTAAAAAAAGGGGGGAAGAAAAGCAGAATTCAGTTTCGCCCTGAACCTCTTTAAATTTTATGGTATATGTCTCTTTTTTTCCACAGAGAATTTTCCAAAAATATAGACTTCTACCTCAACTTCTTGATGAGTTTCCAAAATTTTATTCTGGCTTCTATGTTTATAATTTTTTATGAACTGCTTTTCTTAAAGCGGTTAATACTCTCCTCATTTCTAAATAAAAGAGGAAATTTTCAGTTTTTATTTTTTGGCTTATTAACATAGACATTAGTCTCTTATCTTAATTCCCATTCCAAGACTATATGCATCTTTGCTACCAGCCACCACGTTTTGACCATCAGAACGTAAGAAAATGTGATGATTGTCACTCTTGGTCTATCTGATAAAACCTCTTCCAAACTATTATTCTAAACTTTCTGTATTTGGTCAGTAATAAGGGGTATAGAAGAAGACTCACATCTAGTAAAAATAAATTAATAAAATAAAAAATGGCAGAATTCAAGAAAACAAACCCTCACTTCAGCATATTTAGGTAAAATTAGGGTGACCACAAGTTGTCCTGATCTGCCTGGGACTTCCCTAGTTTTGGAAGTGAAAGTCTAAAACTGCATTTTGAAGTTTTGAAAGGATTTGAAAACCTTTTTATTCTGTTCAATGCAGGAAGCCCGGTCATTGCAGGTAGAATACTAGCCATTGAACACTGGCCTGTTGAACCAGCAGTAACTGCTGCTGTGTTGAGACACAGGTTTTGGAGTTTTTCTAAAACAGTTAGCCTACTTTAAAAAGAGAGAATTATGTCCTTCTTTTGTTTGAGCATCTTCTTTTATTTCTTACATTAGCAATTCCTATCATTTGTTATTACTGAGTCAAGAATCTGGCAATTATTTGATGTTCCATATCTTTTATTCATACACACACACACACACACACATATAATTAAACACTAAATTTGGTGACTCAACTCTCTGTAGAATCTAAATCTTTTCCTTTTGTCTATTTTCCCTTGCCGACATGAGCCCATGTTCTCCTATGTCCTCACTTTGAGCACTAATAATCAAATTTAGGGGCATATATAATTATTCAGTGATGTTGATAAATATTTTCTGGAAACACTTGAAAAATTTTGATCATAGGTCTGGGATGAGGAGGACTTATTATTTAAATTACCCCCATGACTCTGATAATAAATGTGACAATTTAGATACACTGACCTGGGCTGTTACTAAAATCACCTCCATATTAGGAATTTGGCAATAATAATTTTCTAAAGGAAGAAATGTTCTGTTTGTCTGTGGTAAAATAATAATTTTCCTTTATTTTTTAAAAGTATTTTTTCTAAAATAATCTCTCCCAAACTTCATGAGAAAAATACTCTTGCCCCTTGATTAGGGCTTGATTGCAAGTGTTTATAATTTAGAGGAGTTATATTGAAACCTTTGTTTTAATCAATATCAAAAACAATGCAACAATCACAGGTAGCTCAGTCCAAACTCTTCAGGAAGTTATTAAATTTTGATAATGATCATTAAACCCCTGGCATACCACTTTTCACACAATAAATTAATTTTGTTTGGCTCATTTGAAACTTCTTGGGAAATATTATTTCTTAAGAATTTATTCTGTTGATTTTTTCACCATGCTGTGCAAGACTTTTTTGTTTGATGTAGTCTGATTAATTAATTAATTAATTTATTTATTTTATTTTGCTTCCTTTACCTCGAGAGATATATCCAATAAAATACTGTTATTAGTAATGTCTACGATTTTGCTGCCTATGTTTTCTTCTATGATTTTTAAGGTTTTAGGTCTAATGTTTAAGTCTTTAATACATCTTGAATTTATTCTTGTGTGTGGTATAAGAAGGTTCCCTAGTTTCATTTTTCTGTGCATACGGTCCAATTTTCCTAACACCATTTATTGAATAAACTGTCTTTAGCCCATTGTATGTGCTTGCTCCCTCTGTCGAATATTAATTGGCCATAAAGGCCTGGGTTTATTTCTGGGCTCTCTATTCTGTTTCATTGATCTATATGTCTGTTTTTATGCCATTACCATGTTGTTTTGATTACAGTGGCCTTGTAGTATTGTTTCACATTAGGTAACATGATTGCTCTGACTTTGTTCTTCTTTCTCGAAGTCACTGTTGCTATGCAGGGCCTTCTGTGGTTCCACATAAATTTTGAAATATGTGTTCTAGTTCTGTGAAATACATCACTAGAATCTCGATAGAACTGTGTTGAATCTATAGATCACCTTGGGGAGTATGGACATTTTAATGATGTTAGCTCTTCCTATCCATAAACACAGTGTTAGTTGATGAGTAAATAAAATAACTATGGGACATTTACACAATGGAATGCTACTTGGCTGTAAAAAAGAAGAAAATTTTACCTTTTGTGACAACATAGATGAACCTGGAGAACATTATGCTAAGTGAGGTAAGCCAGTCAGAGAAAGACAAATACCAACCTAATAAATGAACTGAACTAATAAGCAAAATAGAGATGGACTCCTAGACAGAGAACAGGATGACAGCTAAGGCAAAGGATGTTAGGGGCTGGAAGGATTAAGTTTTTTTTTTTTAAAGATTTTATTTTTATTTACTTTTAGAGAGAGGGGAAGGGAGGGAGAAAGAGAGGGAGAGAAACAGCAATGTATGGTTGCCTCTCACATGGCCCTCACGGGGACCTGGCCCGCAACCCAAGCATGTGCCCTGACTGGGAGTCGAACCGGGACCGCTTGGTTCCCAGCCCGCGCTCAACCCACTGAGCCACACCGGCCAGGGCAGGAAGGATTAAGTTTTAAAAAGGAAAAAGGACTCATGGACAACAATGTGGTGGTTGTGGGGGATGGGGAGGAGGGTATAAAGGGACTAAATGGTAGTGACAAGGTTACAATAAATATTTTAAAGGTTGTATTTATTTATTTTTAGAGAGAGAAGAAGGAAAGGAGAAATAGAGGGAGAGAAACATCAATGTGTGTTTGCCTCTTGCATGACCCCACTGGGGACCTGGCCTGCAACCTCGGCATGTGGTCTCACTGGGAATTGAGCCAGTGACCTTTTGGTTCACAGGCCAGAGCTCAATCCACTGAGCCACACCAGCCAGGGCAAAATTATAATAAATCATTTTTAAAAGAATTTATGAGGTTACTTTTGAAATGAAAATTATAATTTGAGATAAAAATATAATGCAGATAGAAGTTGTGTCATTTCTGTTGAGGTTGCTTAAGTAGCTCTTTTATATTCTTTTCAGCACACTGAATACACAGGGCCCAGCACAAATATCACCCTTGTTCATTACATAACATCTTTTATTACAAAATCATAAGCATATAATTTTGTGACATAACAATATCACTCTCAAGCAGACCATATGACATTTTAGGTGAAATGTTCAAACTGTTGTCCATCCCGTGCGAGCCATGCATGTGCCCTACCAGCCACACTCAGTCTCTGGACTCTGGGCTTGTCTCACTCAATGTAAAATCCATCTTTACAACAGCCTGCCAGGCTAGGCATGGCCCCGTGTCAATTCACGGACCATGTCTTCTAATCTTTCCCTTACTTCTCTCCAGATACCATTTTCTTTGTGGTTCTTGAAAACAACAGCATTCATGATAAGAAAGATGAAAGATTGCTGGTCTGCCATACAAAATTGTGAAGACACATTGTAGGCAATAGAAACTAACTCCAAGTAGGGAAGTTATTTTTCTCCATTTCCAAGATTGCGGATGATGCTCTGCTTTAAGTACAGACTCTATACAAGAACTTAAAATGTTGTCAAGACTCCTCCTATCTTTGATAGAACAGGAGCACCCTATACGTCTCACAGTTTCAGCCTTAACCACTCTTTCTGGAGCCCGTCTCTAAACTCCTGAGAAAAATTATCTAATTATCAAAGTTTGGAGCGATTGTTTTTTCTTCTTTTTTTTAATTAATTACAGCCAGGAGGCTTGATGATACAGCAGGGACATAGAAAACCTTATGTATGAGGTAAGTGTTTCAAAGAGAAATATAACTAGTAGGTCTCTTCTACAGAGAGAATATGGTAGGGTTTAGTGGCTGCCCATCCTAATATTTATACATTATCTTTTGAACGAGCTTATAAGTATTTGGATCTTCATGGAATTATGAGGTTACATTAACCACACTAACATTTCTAGGAAATAACAGAAAATCTGTCATGCGGGAATTCTTAGGAGCAATCTGACTATTCATTTACCTTTTAGTAAGCTATTTTTTAGTTTCATTTATTTATTCATTTATTTATTTTTGTCTCCAATATAACAGCAACAACTTTCCAACACAATTAGATCAAAATTAAAATGTATTAATAATAATGTATTAACAATGTATGGCAATGTGACAGATGTAGGGTGTTAAAATACACACAAAATAGATAATATGTCACTGTCATTCTCTTCCTTTATGGGATCTTAAAGAATCAAAGGAAGGGACAGAGTTACTGTTAGTAATTTAGCAATTACACATGTAAGAGCAATTACATGATAGACCTACCAATGTGTTAGCAATCCCAGACTTTTCTACAACTTCTTATGTATTAAAAGTGATTTTGTATTTGGCCCTTGCTCCAGCACATTGCAGGAATGAAAGACATAAAGAATTATTTGGAAAATTAGTTCATGCCCATGGGTCATACACATAAGTTCTTTGGCTTTTCCATGTCTTATACTATCCTTAACCTCCCCCTGTCTATTTTGTACCTACCATGTATGCTTCTTATCCCCAGTACCTTTTCCACCATTTCCTCTGCTGATAGCCCTCCATGTGATCTCCATTTCTGTGATTCTTTTCCTGTTCTGGTGCTTTGCATAGTTTTTTTTTTTTTTTTTTTAGGCTCTGTTGTTGACAGTTGTTTGTTGTCATTTTACTGTTCATATTTTTGTTCATCTTCTGTTTCATAGATAAGTCCCTTTCACATTTCAGGACAACTGTAATATCATAATCAAACAACATATTAAGCATGAAGTCAGAGAGAAAAAATATTATTTGGAAAATTATAAGGATTTAAGCTAAGCTAATTTGATTTACCATACTGAGGGTAGGACACTACTACAAGATAAAAGGACATAATGCACCCGGAAGCCTGTTGCTAGTCACGCCAGAGACCACCAGTCAGGGGAGGGTAGCTGGGAGGTGGGCTAGGAGGCTTTGAGAGAGAGAAAGGAGTACAAGGACAACAGAACAGTTAACTGCTGCTGTAAAGAGTTTGGGTCGATCCTTTACTAAAGAGTGTTCAGAGAAATCCCCCATGTGTTATTTCAAGGCTTTTGCTCTGTGTGATAGCTGAGATAATAGCATGCTAAGACTGCTCTCAGAATAGTTTATTTTTACTTGTTTTTAACATGTTTTAGTAATTTCATAGAATGTGAATACCATCCATAATGTTGCTGAACTCTACACACCAACCTGCACAGTGTTCTAAATCTAAACATTCCACAAAATTATTAATTATGTGCAATAAATCAGATGGGTCAATATCAAATAATTTATTTTTGACAACCATAGAGCATAGATTCGAGGCCAAGTTATATCTAAGAATGTATACTTAATTACTTCCATGGAGTAGAAAATTATTCAGTGTTATCAAAAGTAACCAGATATTCCTAAATTTGCATATTTTTAAATATGGTTAATATCCTAATTTACTAATTTCTTTTTTTTAAGATTTCATTTATTTTTAGAGAGAGGGGAAGGGAGAGAGAAAGAGAGGGAGAGAAACAGCAATATATGGTTGCCTCTCATATGGCCCTCACTGGGGACCTGACCTGCAAACCAGGCATGTGTCCTGACTGGGAACTGAACCAGTGACCCTTTGGTTCCCAGCCCACGCTCAATCCACTGAGCTACACCAGCCAGGGCTAATTTTCTAATTTCTTTATTGCCCTAAGTTGAACGGCCTTCTCTATAGTGAACATGGTTTCCCCTAGACCATCCAAAAATTTAATAAGAAATAAATTACTTATATATTTTAAACCAATCCTCCCTAAAACCTAAGAGATGGTCGATTACTATCAAAGAGGAATGGTAGGTAGGCAACTCCAGTATTGTATCCACGTCTCTCTTGGATCTCTCTCTCATACTTAACAAGGAGGAACATAAAGTCTCAGAAAAAATTGCGGTTAATTAATAATAACTGTTTTGACAAGTCTACTATGGAATAGTTCAAACTAAAATCTAAGCCCCATTCTGATAATCTCAGAGTTTATGTGGCTGCAATTAATATAAAATATAATCTATATGGCTTATCTTCCATCCTCTTAGCTGAAGCATGAAGTGTGCCAGGTCCCATAATGTAACAGACTGTACCTAAACTAACAGTTGTGAGCAAAAACAAACAAAAAACAATAACAGCAAACAAACAGTGGGGATTAGCTTTCTAATCTAAGAAACCCAGATCTACCTTTCATCTATAGAAGATGATAATGATTAAAAACTGTAAGGTGAATTATTTATTGTCCTATGGACAACTATTATAAGACTTAGTGGATTTAACAAACATTTTATTTTGCTCATGACTTTGCAATTTAGATTGTACTCTATGGGTGGTTCTTCTGCTGGGCTTACCTGACAGCGCTCATGTCACTGCAGTTACCTGACAGATCACCTGAGTTTGAATGGGCCGAGGGGGCCTCCTCTCCTCTGGCAGTGAGCTGGGGCTGTCGGTGGGGGTATCTTGGTTCTTGTGGTCTCACATCAGCTTACTTGCTTCTCTTGAGAACCCCTTAGGGAAATTTTTATCCTATTTTTGAACTTCATAAGAGTATAATATAGTACATATTATTTTCTCTAGGTCTTCTTCTGAAGAACAGTCACATGTTCCAGATTCACGCAGGGTGTTACATGTAGCTGCACATCACTGGCTTAATGGGTGCACCCCATTTTAGTTTATAAATGCAGCACATTTTCTTTATTTATTCTATTGCTACTAGACATTTCAGTTTCTAGCTTAGATTTATTTTAGCTTATTTGTATGCCTGTATATAAATTTGCAGGTTCCAGTACACACTTATACACACACACACACACACACATAAATACTTATATACACACACTCAAAATATATTTATAATCTCAGATTAGAATTATTTCTGGATCATAGGATATGTGTTCAAATTTGAAAATAAAGGTGAATAAACATTTTAATAGTATGTGCTTAATTTTAGCCAGTGATCCATATTTACTTGATGAGCATGAATTTTATCATTTTGCAATTCTGTAATTTAACAATTCTGCTAAAATTATAGTTTCATTTTAAATTCTATTTTTAAATATAATTATTTATGAATAATAAAGATTTATTTTCCTTAATTAATTTTTCTTCTTAAATATACAGAGATCTTTGGTTCAATTATGGTTAGGAGTGGTGAGAACAGATAAACATTCTTACATAAAATGAATATATTTGCCACTCAAGCACCACAAAGAATGTAGTTTTGCTTCCTCTATATGAAATCCTCAACTCAATTCTATCTGCATATATTATACATTTTCTTTATGCTTATTAAGTTTAATTAGCCCATTTTACTGGAACTTATTATTTTTCTATATTAAGCTTTTTAATGAGTTTTGGAAGACTGTTTTGAGCGCTATTTTTATTATATGTTAATATTATGTTCATTATTTAAGAAATAATATGGAAGACTTTTTGAAATCTAATGCCTCAATATTCAGTTAATAGTTTAGATATTTAAATCATCATTTCAGAAGTGTCTCTGTCTGTTTGAACTGCCATAGAAGAATATGATAGACTGAACATTTAAACAATAGAACTTTATTTTCTCATCGTTTGGAGCCTATGAATCTGAGGTTGGGTCAGGCATGCCAGATCTCTTCCTGGCTTGTGAAACCCTGCCTCCTGCCTCCTCACAGTTGAGAGGAAGGGAGAGAGAGAGAGATGATAGGTAGATCTGGTGACTCATTTCATAAGGGCGCTAAGTTCATCATGTGGACCCATGAGGACATGGGGCCTCATCTAAGCCTCGTTATCTCCCTAAGGCTCTGTCTCCAAATACGGCCACACTGGTTTAGGGCTTCAACATAAAAATGTGAGGATGTGAAATTTAGTTCATAGTAAGAAATATGTTCCTCCCTTGTTATATATTTCCTTGCTCTTTTACTCCATCCCTTTATGTGTCTCTTTCTCTTCTTCTTCCTTCCTACCTTTATTTTTTTTACCATTGAAAACTATTTGAACAATTGTATAGTACCCTGATTTTACATTAGTAATCAATTCATGATGATCTTTGAATGATTTATATCTCTTTGGCACTTTCACGTTGTCAGACATTTTCTTTAAACCTGGAACTAGTTCTTTGGGTGAGGATAAAACAAGGGAAATATGTACGATCCAAATAATCTAAAGACTTCATAGCAATAGCAGCTGCCTTACACAATAAAGTTGTCATCAAAATCTACTAGAATCTAGTTCAAATTCTAGTAGAATCTAGTAGAATGTACAAATGTCTTCTGTACAGATATTATTACCTTTTAATAAAATAATCACGCATGTCTTAGTTAAATTGACTCTTAATTATGCATATAGTTGTATACTATTTTAATGCTATATAAAAAGCTGCAATCTTGAGACATTGAACTATGAGTTATGCCTTTTAACTTTACAACATTGCAATGTAGTGTCACCCTTGTATGTTGGCATAGATACACTGTTGTTATAGCTCTATTTCTGAGCAGATTAGGGAATGTTAGTAAAGCATTCTTGTCACTTTATCTTTTTATATTTTACTTATTTATTTTTTAGAGAGAGAGGAAGGGAGGGAGACAGAGAGGGAGAGAAAGAGCAACGTATGGTTGCCTCTCACATGGCCCTCACTGGGGACCTGGCCCGAAACCCAGGCATGTACCCTGACTGGGAATCGAACCAGGACCCTTTGGTTCCCAGCTCGCACTCAATCCACTGAGATACACCAGCCAGGGTTTGTCACTTTATCTTTAACATGGGTCTAAGATACATTTGTTCTATACTTTGGCTAATATAGTTGCTCTGTTAAATTACCAAATATATTGTTATTTTGTTAAAACTATTACAAATCAGCCCTGGCCAGTGTTGCTGAGTTGGTTGAGTGATGTCCAGCAAAGTGAAAGGTCATTGGTTCGATTCCTTGTCAGAGCAAAAGTATGAGTTGTGGGCCCAGTCCCAGGACAGAGTGTGCGCAAGAGGTAAGCAATCAGTTTTTCCCTCACACATTGGTGTCTGTCACCCTCTCTTTCTCCCTCCCTGCCTCTCTCTGTAGAACTAACTAAATAAAGTATTTTAAATTATACTATAAATCAATTGGGGAAAGAGGTCTTTACCATTTCTCATATGCCTCACTCAGACTTACCCATTAAAGACAGAAGCTTAAGAGACTATTCTGGCTCTTCTTTCGAACGCATCATTTAGTTACCTATACTTCAGGGAGGGATTTTGGCCAATCCGAGTTATCATCATTTAAGAAGTTTTATTAGGTTACATTTCACTAGTGAATGAGGATTTTGTAACTTACAATATCTATTCTGTAAGCATCGTATTTGTTTTCCTTTTCATTTCCATGTATTAAAACTTATCTGATTAGGATTTGTGTCTTTTGGTCTAAGGCAGAAACTTTTCTTTTCCATTCTTCTCCCTATAGCTGGATGGATAAATTAAGAATTGAAAGGAGCAGAATGAAAAGCCATCTTTGAGATTCCCAGACTTAAAATGAATTCATTAATCCACCTTTTTTTCAGATAGTACAGTCTTACAGTTCATGTCAGTTTTTGTTTTGTCTGTAAAGTATAAACTAATTTCTCATTTACATATTACTCTATGTGCTTTATTTATTTTTTTACTAGAGTTAATGAGATAAATCCTTCTTCACATTAATCTTGAAATGTCTTAAGAGATCTTAAAGGACCAACATGTAAATTATAATAAAAAGTAAAATATTTTTATAGTATTATATATATCATAATAAATATTAAATGGCTTCTTAGACTATAGCAAAAGTAATCATAGGCACACAGAAAACTTTAGATAAAAAGTTGCCTAGGCATGTGACCATTATTAAGATTATTAGAGCATGACAATGAACATTAAATATATTTTAAAGTTTTGTATTTTAATCTAATTAAAGCATGGAAAATTATTTTATGTAATATCAGGGCAAAAGTCAAAATAAATGCCTGGCTGGCGTGGTTTAGTGGATTGAGTGCCAGCCTATGAACCAAAGTGTCACCAAGTCGATTCCCAGTCTGGGCACATGCCTGCCTTGCAAGACAAGTCCCCAGTAGGAGGAGCATGAGAGGCAACCACATATTGATGTTTCTCTCCCTCTCTTTCTCCTTCCCTTCTCCTCTCTAAAATAAATAAAATCTTTAAATAAAGATCTAAATAAAGCATTATTTATTAATACAATAGTATGAAAAGAAGCTTACACTTGCAAAAAGAGCAGAATTAAGAAGCAAAATCCTACAAATACTGGGGTTTATTTTGTTAGTGGATCATAATGTAACTGAACAAAAAATGGAAGTCCAACTGCCTGTTGCCACAGAAGCCAACCTCGTGGAGCAGATGCTGGTGGAAAAGGACAGAGGTTTTATTCAGGTGCTATGCAGTCTGGGAGAATGTCTGACTCCTGTCTCAAAGACTGTCTCCTCTTTCTGCCATGAAAAAAGTCCAGCCATCCTCAGCAAGACCGAGACAAAAGCCAATGTCCAGAGTCCCTGCTCCACTTTAAAGTACAGTTCTTTGGAGTGTGCAGGCTGCTGCTAAGCGGGTTTAGTCCTCATCCGTGCAGCTCAGCTTGCTGCCAGCCGCTGTTCCTCTCAGGCTCCCTTCTGAGGCCCGTATATGGAGCCCACATGGCCATGGGCCATACAGTTGCCAGGGCCATAAGGTGCCTTGCTCCCCGACAAGAAGGCATGCAAACACATCAGTGAGTGCCTCATTAGGTGGGGAAGAGAGACAGAGAGGCTCCCTCCTGGAGACCGTGGGCCACAGGGCTGCTCAGACCACATGGCCTATAGAGAAAACAGGCGAGAGAGAATTCAGGACAGAAGTGAAAGAGAGTGAAAGCTTCTTTATTCCCCTGAGATTGCATTGGCTAAGTTGTGGGACAGACCAGGTGCTTTCTGAAAATGACCAATCAACTTCTGAGAGTTTCACATGCTTCAAGTGGGTCTACTGCTCAACCGATCCCTTCTTTCCCCAGGCCACACTGGCAGGCCTCTTTGGTCTAGATGCCCTGCGAGACATTTTGATGTACATGGTACATAGGCCTGATTTCCCCTGGTCTGAACCCCCCACCCCGCCATTTGGTACTGGGCAGGGGAGGGCTGGTTCTTCTATGTAATTATCTTGGTAGCTTTTTCTGAACTAGGTTTAAGAACCTTTCTCTGTCTCTATCTTGACTAGTGGGGGAGACTACCCAGCATTCTGATGGACTGTTTTATGGTAACAATTTATTTTTGTCTCCTTTGTTTCCTAAATTTACTTAAACGCTTAAATTACTATTCTAATGAGCACATACAAAAATCAATATAAGGGATAATCAAATCACAAAGATCATTTTTGTAGAACTTAATGTACCTCTCCGTGTTTCTCATTTTCAGTGTCTTCTGTAGTTTTAATCCCTCTTTCAATCTGTTTCAACTCATTGTAATATAGTTTCCTTCATATCTGTACCTCACAGGAATGACAAAGAAAACCCACTAATTTATGAGTCTCTGTATATATACATATTTATTTATATTTTATTTGATATTTTGATAGCAGGTCATTTCAGTTTTATTTTAAATTATTTTTTCAATGTGATTCTTTTTTAGTGACTTTAAGAAGTAATACTTGTTAAGGACACAATAGGGTTAAAGCAAACTTGGAAACATTTCACAGTTTTAAAGGCATTTCATGTATTCTTCATTGAAGTTGCCATTATAATTTGCATTAACTGACATTTCGAATACAATATACAAATATTTGTGCCCTTAAAGTTTCACCATGCATTCAGCGTGCTTAAATTTTGTTAAATGTCTCTCTATTCAATTTTGGAGTTCCCTAAGACAATCCAGAGCAAATTTACCAATATTCATATATTTGTGTTCATTTTATTCTCTTGACCTTTGTGGATAAGTGTGGGCTTAAGAAATTATTATCAACTGTGTGCAATTTCTCGGCCAAAGTTAAGGACAAAAGTTTATGTTATTACTAAGAATGAATTTATTTAATCATGTATACATAATTAGTATGATATTTATTGACTAAATAACAATAATCGTAATGCACTTTATTTCATATTCTCCAAATAAATTTTGTCCCCAATTGTTTTTGCTAATTTTTCAACTTTTACTATATTTATTAACAAATGTTCTATATTCCTTGCCTTTCTATTTTGTCATCGAGTTTAAATAAAATACAATAAATACAATACACTAGTCTAAACAGCATAAGATTTCATATACTAGTCTGAAACAATGCTCCGAAGGAACCAAAAAAGAACTATTTTTTTCTATTCCCTTTATAAAATCTGAACTGAGGTAAAGAATTAAATGCTGATCCAAAGACAAAGCCAAGGAGGTATGGCAAAGTCATACTGGAGAGGACTTTCCTTGCTCCATTATTCAGAGTGAGTTGATTTGTCTACAATACCTTCTCAGGTTTCAAAATCCTCACATAACATTCCTTCATGTTGGAATCACTGGCTATCAATATATTAGCTGGTTAATCATGGATGGGTTTTATTTGCGCAGGTCTCAAGGATCAGATTGGGGGAATGGAATTTTCCATACTGCCTCCTTCATATAGCATCTTTAATATCCACAGAGCATGGGCCACAAGCAGTATTCTTTTTTTATCTTGTTTCTTCTTTGTTCTAGGATTTCCTCTTGGATTCCATAAATAACCCCAAAGTGTTCTATAACATTAATTCTCATATATGGTATACTATAGATATACAAAGGGAAAAGAAGAATATTTCCTAGCTTCTTATGATGAAGTTTTTATTTGAGTTACCCAGAAGATGAATGCCATTGCATGTTGGTAGAGTTCCTTATTTTTTGTGTGTCATTGAGATAAAATTTCCATGTCATCCTCAAAGGAACAAATAATGCTTGATAATCACTCTTGTATGTCTCTCTTACAGATCAAACCATTGACTAAAAATAATGCTAATAAAATAACACTATGCACTCTTCTATTTTTTATTTAAAATTTATTTATTTCTCAAAATAACTCAATGGGGTTGTTACCACTATCGTTCCTGTTTTACATATGAGGGAACTGTGGCACAGAGAGTGTTAGACACTTGCAGAAGGTCACACAGCTCAGTGTGGTAGATGACTGTTGCACAGCCTCTGAGTACTCCAAATGCCCAGATATGTGCTTCAAAATCTGCGTGTCACATACATTCCCTCTTGAGTTTGACCAAGGAGGTGGTGGCAGTACACAGAAGACAACTTCTCTCTCTCTCTGTCTCCTATCTTGGTGGCAATAATAATTATAATGTTGAATTCCTGGGGCAGTAGACACAGTGGCACAAACTTAGTCTCTAGTCCTTATTTCTTAGTCATGAGCAGTTTTGCATCAGGGACCCTGTTGTTGTCCTTGGAAACCAGCTACTGAGCTAGGTCCTCCAGCTGTCCTTAAGGTTTTGTAAGTTTCCTAAAATCCTTTAACAAATGTAATAAAATGCTTAATCATCTGAATTATCAGCTAGAATTTTATTTACTACTTTCAACTAGTAGTAAATAAACATGACTCATAATTTTCAAGGCAATCACCTCAGAAGTAAGCAAGAACATTATATTCAAGGAGAGTTACAAACTTCCCTTCAATTTCTTATTCTAAATTGTGACTCTTCATTTGTAGCAGGATATAAAATAAATCGCACATACTTTTCATATCCAACTTCATATTACCAGGAACTGAGCTGTCCTTGCTGGAGGAGCCAATTAAAATAAGAAACCAAAATTAAAGTATCAGTCAAGCCTGTAATTTCTCGATGCAATAGTATAAGCAAGAAGCTAAACTAACAAAAAATGTTGGCTGATATAATTTTTAATTTTTTACAACAAATAGTCACCAAACAATGGTAGGTGCATCATCACAGATAGGGGGAGTTGTCTAACTGACAAGGGGTCTCTGAACAAAAAGCTGCTGTCATTTGATTGACCACAGGAGCCAGGTCAAGGGTGAGGGGAAAGTCTAAGAAATGAAAAGTAGCAAGGCAAACCCAGAAAAGTGACTTCAAGCTCCTTCTCCTCCATAAGGAGGTCTTGACAGAAGTGCCAGTGGGTCACTCTGCTGAGGGACCCTGATGAAGGGTTAGGAGAGCAGATGTGCCTGTTAGCATGTTGTCCGGGTGGGACCTCATTTTTTCCCACAATTCCCTTCAGAGATGAGGACCCATCGGCTAAGAACTGTATCTGATATGGAGAGAGCTTTCCCTTGTGAGGCTCAGCTGGTAAAGCCTTTGTAGTTGTCTATGGTTGGACCCACCAGATATATATTGTCTTGTGTTCAGAAGCTGGACTTTTCACATCACTGGCACTGGTTTGTTGGGCTGCCACGACAAGTACCACAGGCTGTGGAACTTCAACAACAGAAATCTATTTTTTCCAGAATTCTGGAGATGGAAGTTTGAGATCAAGGTGTCAGCATGTAGATGGTATTAATGAGGTTCAGAATACACTGCCTCAAAATAAAAAACATTGTCTTATTGACTATTAGAAGCTTCAGGAAATTAAAGAGCAGAAATGTCACTCTGACTTTCCCTTCAACCCTTTTCCCTGAAACAGGTCACAAAAACCTCGTGTGAAAGATGCTCTCCTTGTATCTGGAGAAAAGGAGAGTTCTTATCTCTAATGACAATGGAATGCTGAGAAGAATCCGAATACACAAGCCTTCCCAGTTTATTGCACTTACCTCACACTCTTTCAGCTATCATCCTCCTCCAGGGCTATTCACTTATCAAGAAGCTTAACAAAAACACTCAGGTCTGGCTCTTCAGGTACTCATTTCCTTATGGAGTCTCTTGTGTCACGCAAAACTTCTATTAAATGAATTTGTATTTTTCCTGTTAATCTGTCTCTGTCAGTTTAATTTTGAGACCCATTCAGGGACCCTAAGAAGGTCAAGGAATACTTTCTTCTTCCCGACAGAGTTTTAGCCTGTTTGAGTTTTTATAGTAAAATTCTATAGACCAAGTAGCTTATAAACAATGGAAATCTGTTGCTTATAGTTATGGAGGCTGGAAGTCTGGGCCAGGGTGCTGGCATGGTCAGGGAAGGACCCTTTTCAGGTGCAATATTTCTCCTTGTAACCTCACATGGAGAAGCAGTGAGGGCTGTCTGAGTAGTTGCTGAAAGCCGAGTCCACCCCACTGTGGATTAGCAAAGTCTGGGAAGGCGTTGATGACCCACACAGTGGAACTGGCAGGAAAAAGCACCGTGCATTTCTCTGCTTAATCATTCTATCGCTTCCTTTGCTTGGGGTCAGTGTGATTTATTGTGGGACTGGGACAGATGGCAATCCCTATAATGGCACAGAGTTCTTGGAAAATTACAATGATAGTCTAGTGGAAAGTACCTTCACTCCCATATGCCCCCCTAAATGGTATAAGACTCATCAGGAATGGGAATGGAGGAAACTTTTCGGCCCAAGTCCTATGCCCTCATTTGCTCCCACCACCTCAGGCAGAATACGGGCCCCTGAGAGTAGAATTAGGTCTAAAAGGTGAGTTTGGTCAGCTCTCTATTGTTTTCCCTTTACCATGACCCCTAGGCCTACAGACTCCCCATTGCCCTACACAGGCATTTATTACAAAGGAACTCGTTGGGTTAATATTAACGGATATTGGCAAGATTACTATAAGCTGCCTTTTTGGGAAGCTCTGAAAAGATCAGGCCCTCCCTTGGTGTATATTGTCTAAAGAGGCCAAGAAAAAGATAAGACGGCAAATAGATATGTATAGATATAAGGGGGATTGGGAGTATGCTAGATGGCTAGAGAGCAGAGAAGATATAGATTAGAGTAAGAGACAGACATTAGCCACATAACCACAAGAGTCTTCCGTGTGGCTCTACTAGAAAGCTGAAACAGTCTCATGCCAGCCCTTGTGCCAGACGTGTGGCTGGCTCATTGTAACCAAAGAGTGTGCCTAGCTCTGAGAAATCAAGGTATTAAGATAATGTGGTTAGACACTTTGCTGATCAATAAGTAAGATTAGAGGTAAAAGCTTGCCAACTAGCTAAGATTAGAGATATAGCTTGCAAAGCAAAAGTTTTATTGCAACACCCGTTTGGCTTGTTTAATACATATATCATGCTTGCCCGGAACTACTGCAAAGCAATGTATTACGAAAAAAACCACTTGAGATGTAGAATCCCCCTACCACTTGAGCTTGCAAAAAATTATATAAATAAAGGTCTCTGAAGCCAGAAAGCAGAAGCGTCTGGCAGACGAGCTGGAAGCTACACCATCGCGTGTCGTTACTCATTCGCCGACTCCGTTTCCCCCCCCTCGCTCACCTGCAGGACACCTGGACCTTGGCTGGGGTGAGACCCCAGCAAGTAGTCTCTTTTATGACAGCACTAATGCCATTCATGAGGTCTCACCCTTGTGGCCTAAACACCTTATACAAGCCCTGCTATCTAACACCATAGCACAGGGCATTAGGATTCCAAAATGGGAATTTTGGAGATGCAACCATTTGGACCATAGCAGATGGCCATCTTCTCCTTGCATCTTCACGTTATTGTGCATGGAAATCAGGTTCTTCCACTCAATCACAAGGAAAGCATTCCAAAGACCCACCCAGGATATTGTGGTGTGGCAAACTGTTCCATTCATGTGGAGATGAACCCCTGGATTTCCAATATCCCATCATTTTTTGCCCTGCCATAGAAAAAGTCCAGCCGTGTCCTCACCAAGGCCAAAACAAAAGTCACTGTCCATAGTTTCTACTTCATCTTAAAACTCAGTTCTTTGAAGTTAGCAAGTCCACTGTGGGCCCCAGTAACTGACAGACCCACATGGCTACAGGCTCCCAGGTGTGTGAATACATTGGGTGAGTGCAGGCAATGAGCATGAGAGAGCGGGAGAAGACAGAGAGATGGAAAGAGAGCAAAACTTCTTTGTTCCCCTGGGATTGTATTAACTTGGATTTGGGACAGATGAGGTGTTTTTTTGAAAGAACTAAGCTTTCATGCACTTTTTACAAGTGTATGTCCTCTAACTGACTGACAGGATTCTGTGGTTTAGCACCTCCCCCTGTGACATCTTTCAACAGCCTGGAACTGAAGAACCGAAGATGGGATGTGAGGAATGTCAATCTCCTTGGCAGAGCAATGCCGTAGCTTCCTGTTGAAGCAAACGGGCTTATGTTCCTACTTTATTTAACTCAATGTCTAATCCCCTTCACTCACTTTCCTTCATTAATAATTAGTTGATTACCTACAGTAACAATGTGTTCTTCTCTATGTGGGTGTTGGTGTTCCTAATCTATTCTTTTTACAAAGACACCCACCATATTGTGTTAGGGCCATCCCTACTGACTACATTTTAACTTATCCCTTTAAAGATCCTATCTCTAAATACAGTTACATTCTTAGATATGGAGGGTTAGGATTTTAACATATGAATTTGGGGTGGGGGCACCATTCAGATCAGAGCATTAATCAAAGGTCAGTTAAATATTTATGACTTAGTCCTGGCTGGTGTAGCTCAGTGGATTGAGCGTGGGCTGGGAACCAGAGGGTCCTGGTTTGATTCCCAGTTGGGGCACATGCCTGGGTTGCAGGCCAGGTCCCTAGTGAGTGCCATGTGAGAGGCAACCATACATTGCTCTTTCTCTCTCCCTTCTACTCTCTCTGAAAATAAATAAATAAAATCTTTAAAAAAATTATGAGTTAAATGCTCTCACACTCCACTCCCAGTGTCTCTTTAGGGGAGATTACATATTCCAATCATAGTTCTCAGTATAAACTGAAATTTCAGTCTCAAGCAAGTTTTCAAAACCTTCAAAATATTATTTTTGTTTATATAATATGTGATCAAAAGTGATGTATGTGACAGTGTAAAGGCAACTAACATAGATAAAAAAGGTGAAAGAATTAGTGAGGGTACCATTTTCTTTACAGTCATAAAACCTCAACTTGTTATCATAACCATAGCTAGATAGAAGCTAATCAGCACACACGGGTTCAAGTTTCTAGAACTCATACGGATGAAAGTGAGGGTAAACAGAAGAGGTAAGAGTCAGAAGAGTTTGTAGGTCAGGGTTTTGAGATATTAGTTGTGGACAGCACAATAAAGAAGAATATGGTGTGAAGCAACTGAAAAAGTGTGGACAGATATGAGGAAGAAGTCCAGACTATGTGATGTGCATCACTAATTGCTTAGGAGTCAAAGAAGGGTCAAAGAAACCAATGCAACAAGATAGGCACATTCAAATTATCATTGATGTAACAATGTTTTCTTTGAGGTATTATAAGAAGTAGGATAGCATACTTGAGCAAGATTTGTCCTTTTTTTTGTAGGTTAAATTACCATCTTCCAGAAGAGTGAAGGCAATTATTTTTATGAGTAGAGCACCTCTTGCATGGGTGGGGAATTCCATTTGCATTTTATTTCCAGGGAGATATCCATCAAAATATTTTAAAGTGGAAGATAATATGAATACACATACAATTTAAGATTTGATGTGCATTTAAATCTCCCTCTGCACAGACATGCATACACAATCAATGCTGTTTATCAAGTGATATAAGTTTAGTGGAAACTGTTAAACTATTCAAAAATATTCCAAATTGTGTGCTCTGGCTGGTGTAGCTCAGTGGATTGAGTGCAGGCTGCGAACCAAAGGGCTGCTGGTTTGATTCCCAATCAGGATACATGCAGGTCCCCAGTGGGGGCCATGTGAGAGGCAACCACACATTGATATTTCTCTCCTTCTCTTTCTCCCTCCCTTCCCTTCTGTCTAAAAATAAGTAAATAAAATCTTTAAAAAAAAGTGTTAAAAGTACTCCAAATTTTCTTTTCTGTTTTTTTTTTTTTTTATTTTTTGTAAATGTTGGTTGGTTTTTGTTCTTCCATTTTGTAATGCATCTGTTCCTGTATAAAACACAATGCACATGTCTGAAACTCAATGTTTCCTAGGGAGTAACACAAATTCTTCCGGTAAGTTCTTCCTTCAGTGACAGACATAGGTGCTCTTTAGTACCAATATGTGGAGACTTACTTGTAACATTAATGACTTAGTTCCTTAGTGGTAAAGCTGAAGTGTGTTCTACTGTCTGTTGAGCTAAAGCAATTGCATAAAACCACTACAATACTAACAATAGTGTCTAAGATTTTTATATATCCTCTATCTTTATTGTGAGTTATCACAACATTGTTAATCCCAGTGTCTCAGGGTTTTACCTCCACATGAATAAATGTCAATACATAAGAATGTCACATGTAATTAGACCCCAAACAACAACATGTAAAGCAAATAAACTGAGCAGTCACAGAGATTGGCTATTGCTCTGCCATAAACCCTGGAGAGCCTTTACTGTATTGATCATTAATTTCTGGATCATGAGAATCTTGGGGGTTTTCTGGTGAAATTCCATGGCAGCAGAAGGGGCAGGCGGTACTTGGGATAGTGGATCTCCCAACAATGTTGGGCAGTTTGGTATATTTTAACATCTAATAACATAATTATTTTAATATCTAGTGAGGTCAACACTAGATATTGTACTATCCAATACCATCAGTGTCCTGGCTGCAAATTAACTGTGATTACAGTCTAAAGTGTTAAATTTTCCCTGAACGCATGTGAAACTGTTGAAAGGAGGGAGATGAGAGCAGGGTTTTTGTGGACTGACGTCAATAGTTGTAGCTAATACGCTGAAAATTGCCAGGATGAAAGAGAAAAGAGGGATGATCTTAGAACGGGATGAGGGATCCAAGAATGAGATGATGGACAGAAGGTTCCAGTGAATCCAGAGGATGGCATTATTCACACACTTAGCTTTTGTGTTAGTTATATATATATTGTCAGCTGGTAGTTCAGTCTCCACATCAGAGGTAACGTCCTGTACCATTTGTGCCGAGGAACCTAGCCAGGCAAGTATTCAGATGTCAGTTGAATGAAAAATTCCCATTGGAATAATCAAATCCTTTTCTTCGTCACATTGGTGGAAATTTCACATTTCTGCATCTCTCACCAAAGAGAAAGTAAAGTTTAGCTTCTGTTGTTGACGTACCTGTAACAACAGTGCAGCATGAAAAACACTGGAGAACAAAAAAATAACCCAGTTATTATTCTCATTTTGTAAATGGGAAATTTATTTACGGCAATAGTAAAAAAATGCTATGAAGTAATCATAGCTGTATAAATGTATGAAGGTGAGAAAATGTAGACTAAAAAGTTTGAACTATCAAGTGGAGAACTTAGAATTAAAGTATTGCATGATATCAACATTCATTCTTTTAACTACTACTCTGTAATGTCTTAGAAGAATAATGCACCAGGACATAAACTTATTTTTAGGAATTATCTAAACATCTCAAGGGCTTTGCACAATGCTTATACATTTACAACAATAATACTGAAAATATATCAATTTAATAGTAAAGTAATAGCAATAGCAGGCACTACAATGCATAGAGTGTTCACAAACATTTTACCAGGGTTTTATATGCATTATCATGCTTGATTCTAAGAAATGCCCAGTGCATTGCATTGTATCCTGTTTCACAGATGAGACAAATGAGAATCAAAGATGAAAACGAGGCTGCCCAAACGCAAGGGAGCAACGCCAAGATCTGGACACATCTTGCTTAAAATTCCATTCTTTGTCCACCATGTTTAACACAACTACAAAAATAGGGTAAAAACTCAGTGAAACCCTTTCTGAATTGTGAGGTTTTCAAAATAAAGTAAGGAAACGTTATTGGAAAAAATAATCAAATGTATTTTGTTTGGTGTTGGCAAAGTAATACTGAGAGACTGATTTTGTCTTTGTCAGCCATTTATTTACCACAGGTTCACTTTGGGAATTATTTAATTTTACAAGCCAAGAGCATGCAAGAAAATATAACATATTCCAATCAAATGATATATTAGCCATACTGTTTTAGGCAAGGGGAGATAAAAAGAATAATGTCCAAATGTAAACAGGCGTACCTTTTTACGTGCGTTTAGTTTCTCAGGAGAAAGGCTTAACCTAATGTGAGCTGACTTTCAGCTGCCAGCACAGAAAAGAAAGTCCCTTGTAGCAAGAGCAGTTTTCTAAAGAACAAAAGCTCCCATGCTGGTGAGCAGGCAAGTCTGCTCACAGGGTTATCACATCAGGGACCTTTGCAAAGTTTAGCACTACGGCTGACCAAAGAGGCGGCTTGGCCACAACTGGAGCAAAGATCTGCAGATCTTCAGAGAGCTATTTGAGTCAGCAAAGCTCTGGGATTGTCCTCATAAACTTTGAGTATTGAGTGTCTGCACGTCCCCTCTGCATAGCGGCTTCTGCACATGGTTTTGCTGATAAGCCCCTAGCAGTGTTCTTCAACAACTGGGACGCTTGAGCGCCTGTGAATCAACAACAGATGTGGCATGCTGACATTCTGACACAACTTCCTTCCTGCATATATCCAAACAACTTACTTCTGAAAGTACCTTATTTGTCCTAAACAAGTGGATTAAAGCAACCGCACTGAAGTCAGAAAAAACTAGACTTGAAATCATATAAAAGCAACATACAACAAAATGGTATATTTTAATGATGTTATTGTATAAATTCATATTACATATATTTGAAAAAATACATAATGCAATACTAAAAACCCGGATCATGTTCAGATACTCGGCTCTGCTGCTTAGTGTGAAGCGCTTCAATGATTTTTAAAGTAAACAGTTACTGTAAAATGTTTGCTTTGAAAAGGGCATATTTTATTTTTACCAAGTCAGAAATTTTTGTCATTGTGAAGATTTTTATGTCATTTACTCTGTAGGAATGAAGTCAAGTTTATAGTTAAATCGATTTTTTTTATATCTGTAGGGTTTGGTATTGTAAATAGCAGAGAAGTTTGAAAGAATGATAAATTGACATGAAGTCAGAGTTTAAACACTTGGTGCTTAGTGGTATCTATTTTAAAGTCTAAATCTACTTCGTTGCCAGCTAATAGCTTCCCCTGAGCAGCCCTGGGAAACAAAGCCTACTGGGTGTTTGCGGGCATTTAAGGGTTGTTATACTCATTAGCTCTGCAGGTGTCTTCCCTCAACATGCTTTCTTGTTAACAAAAATAATTGTTTTGTTTTTTTTTGCTAGGGGATATTTTAAACATGAGGGTAAGGGGATAACAAGCCTAGAAGAGGCAGAATAAGTTTACTATAATGTCCTCAACTCTGTAGTTAACGTGATTTTCAAAACATCAATTTCAATGATATGACATCAGCCAAGAGTAAATTTGGGGAAGAGAAAGAAGGATTTTCTGATTGCAAAACAGACCGGAGTTATAACATTTAGATGCAGATACGGTAAATGTGAGAATTAGCTTGGCAGTGGTACATAAAGCATTGGGCTTAATAAAGGTATTTGGGAATTCTGCATTTGGCCCTATTTTCCCCATTTTAACTTGCTTCACTTAGTGATTATCTATCTATCAGTACAAAGGACATTTCCATACTCTCCTAAAACAGAAAGAGTATTTAGTTATGGAGGATAACATCATAAAATGATTGGCTGTCATCATAAATTGAATTGTTCCTATATTATGTCTTTGGACCCCATTAATTCATAAGATAGCCTGAAAATTCTGTGCACTAATAGGAACGGAGCCAAACAAGACAGCAGATGTGAGCCTGTTGACCTTAAACAAAGAGCAAGATATTTCTCCAACAAAATGGGTATATTCCATAACCACAAAGAACTGCAATTTCAAACATTCATTCTAACGGTAAACCACACTCAAGTCCACAGAAACAAAGAGAGAGACACTCTTTTATGGACTTGGGGAAGGATGCTCCTATTAACAAGAATCATTGGAGAAAAATGGAAGTTTGAATATAGTGACTTCATTGTCCGAGTCATGGTACTCTCTCATTGGCTGAGCTGTTACTAGGCAAAGATTAGCCTTTGCATCCTCCTGCTGATTTTGAAAAGTAGTGTCATCCTGTGGGAGTTGCAGATGGCTTGGTGTCTGTAGTATGTGTTGAATGAGGAATGCTTGACAGTTCTCTCTTGTAGCCTCGGACTTCATTTTGTTTTATTTACTTATATATTTCGTTTTTTTAAATTTTATTGAATTTATTGGGGTGACTGGTCAATAAAATTATATAGCTTTTGGGTGTACAATTCTGTCCTACATCATCTGCATATTGTATTGTGTGCTTACCATTTCAATCAAGTCTCCTTCAATCATTATTTATTCCCCCCAGACTCCACTTTAAATGAGGTTTCTATTCACTAATTTTCACAAACCTAACTACGGAGACTCATATTACATAGAGAATTCAGGATAAAAATGACCTGAGATATTTTAGATATAATTGAAAGTAAGTATTTTGAAGCATAAGTTCTAAGAAGAGCATACTCAATTTATTTTCATCTCTGTAATTCCATGTCCATTTCTCTTATTTAGTGAACATTTATGTTGTTCTGCATGATCCCAGATGTTTTGCTAAATTCAGGGAATGCAATTGATTCAAACACACCTACTCAAGGAATCGCTTATGACAATGCAAGACAATAAAAACAATGTACAACATTCTGTGCAAACAAATGTGGTATGATACTGTGGTTTATAATAAGAAAAATATATTTGTTCTTTGTCCTCATTTCTGGCACAGAACCATTAAATCTCTTGGTTTCCTATGTGATGAACACCATAAAGGAATCTTTTTTTTTTTTTTAATGAAGATAAGGTGACTTCAGAACCTCACCTAAGGATGGGTAATAGTTGCCAGGGGAACCAATTTGGTGTTTAGAGGATTGGGGCTTTCAGTCCTACCACCTGACCTCCATAGAAGGGAGAGGAATTAGAAGTCGAATCAGACACCAATGGCTAGTAATTTAATCAGTCATGCTCATGTAATGAAGCCTCTATACAGTCCAAAAAGGGTGGGGTCCGAAGAGCGTCTGGGTTCCTGAACAAATGGATGTTGGTGGAGAATGACATGTCAAAGGAGGCATGTGTGTCCCCTTCCCTCATGCCTTGCCCTGTGCATCGTTTTCATCTGGCTGTTCCTGAGTTACATCCTTTTATAATAAACTGGTGATCTAGTAAATAAAATGTTTCTCTGAGTTGCTCTAGAAAATTAATTAAGATGAATGACAGGGTTGTGGAAACTCATGATTTATAACCAGTCCATCAAAACAGGTGATAACCTGAGCTTGCTATGTTATCAGAGGGCGTGTGCCTGGGTAGTGTTATTAGAATGAACCATCAACGTGTGGAATCTGAGTCTGTCTTCAGGTAAATGGGGTCGGAATTGAGTTGGATTTTCATACACCCTGCTGGTTTCCCAGAATTGCTTAGTGGTACTTGGGGAAGCCCTCCTCCAAACCAAAACATATTGGAGTTGAGTTCAGACACATTATCATCTATCTGTATATAAGTAACCGTCTTAGTGAGACATGTTTATAAAATCCTTAGTTTGCTAAGAAAGGGAATCAGGTAACAGAGAGTGGAAGTAAATGTAAAAAGAAAGAGGCATAAAAGCTTAAAGGAAATAGGGAAATATTACAGAGGTAGGAAAATATATAACTTAAAAAATCCCAATAAAATGCAAATTATATGTAATTAAAATTTTAGACAAATTGGGAATGATATATTTGTAATATCTGTCTGAAGAGCTTAAAAACAATTGGCTATAGACAGAGATAAATACTAAAGTCCTTTAAGGATAGAGTAAGTTTAAAGCAACTTATTCTGGGAAATATAAAAAATGAAGAATTTAACACCAATTGCAAATATTAAGGAGATCATTTGTTAGACATAATTTATTTATTTTATTTTATTTTGTTATTAAACAAATCGACAACTCTTTCTTTTTAAATAACATCCTCTTTTAGAATATCCCAGAAAAAAATAATTCTGGATAATAGGTAATGTGAGAATGGCACTCCAGTCGACATAGTAGTTTATATTCTGAAATTATAAACTGTGATTGTCTATTTCAAAAATCAGGCTAGGTTGTTAATAAAATAGAAGAATACCATATACTCATCACCTGTTAAGTTTTGCATTTTATCTCATCAATTGCATGTTTTGACATTATAAAAATTAATTTCTAAATTAAAGCTTTGAATTGTTAACCTTCTGTGAAATAAAATCAATGAGAGCTTTTATTTGAAGACTCCATATGAATGTTCTAGTTTGGGCATACGGAAGAAATGCTCGAACAGGATTTGGTCAGCTGAGATTCTGTGCGTTTTGGAGAAGAGTTAGTCAAGGGAGGTGTTTAGAAGTAGAAGGGTCTGGTTTATGTATTGTTGGTCACTGTTTGGGTGACTGAATATTATCCAGAGGGGTGGAATAATAGTTAAAGATAACAATTATGTACCCAAGGTGATGAGAGAAAAAGCTCTAGGGAAAAATTCTAGGTCCTACCATATCTTTCTCTTAAGCATAATATTTTAGTATAGGTGTTACAAGTATAGTATTTGCCTAGATATTTGATGTTTATTATTATGAATCCAAGCTTAGAAGAAATGTATATCTCTAATGCTAAACCTCCTTCAAGGTTTCCTTGTATATGTTGTGGTTAAAAATAGAAAGGAAACAATATTGAAATTTTACACAAACCTGTTAAACTGAAACACGTTGGAGAACTTGTATCCTTCCAGTGGAATATGTTGAATTATCTCCATTGTCGCCCAGGGTCTCAACACTTTCTAGCCTGTTCCTTAATTCCAGGATGTCTAGGACTCTGTTCATTTTTCTCTGACTCTCAATGTCTAGTTTAAGGCCGATTCGGTTAGTTGAGATTTGTTGATCTCAAAGTCAGAAGCCTAAACCCAATCATCTGGAACTATAGCTGAACTGTGTTCCCTCAACATCCATATATGAAAATTCTAATCCTTCAAACCTCAGAATATGAATGTATTTGAAGACAGAGCTTTTTAAAGAGGCAATAAAGGTAAAATTAGATAATATGGGTGGTTCCTTATCTGGTATTACTGGTGTCTGTATTAGAAGAGGAATTTAAAATACAGACAGCACACAGACCAGGGCACAATCATGTGAAGACACAGAGTATGACTGATTATTTATGGAGAAAGACCTCCAGGTCCAGGGTACAGGGGAGAAGTTGGAGAGAGTGTTAACTGTATGGTTTCTGTTAATACTATTAATAAATGGTAGTTTTTTTTTTTTTTTTTTATCTAAGGATATAAACATGTTGCTGTCATTTTATTTCTCTCACCTATTGTGGGCATTTCAGCTGGAGGATTAATGCAGCTCTCAAGAGCCACAAAAAGCCCCACAAGTGTTCGTGGCTGGTGATTATCAGAGCTTTCTCTGTGTGAGTACATATTTTCGACCAAAAAGATAACTTCAGAGACAACCACTGAATATTAAAATTAATCTGAATCATAGCAAATTCATCCAAGAAAACAAGGACAATTATCAGACAAACTTTTAACACATACTTACATTCCTAAAATAAAATTTAATCATTTGCTTTGTTTGCAGAAAATATAGAGAGAAAATCTAGTGTGAATACTGAGATTCAAATTTATAATGAATGATGTGACGAAACCATTTGCCAGCTGTTACCTTACATTTCCACGGTTAATGTGAATATCGGGGAAGAAATTTGATACTTTGGTCAGCATCTGATAATTCCTACCTCTGTAATGTTTACGATTCAATAAAAAAATTGAAATCTCAATAGAACAATAAAGGCTTTCAAACAGACATTTCCATAGCTTTAAATCCAAAATAACTATAAAATGTACTCAAACTTGTTTTTATAGAAGACATATAGAATATAATCTTCCCTAATTAATTGATAAAATTAAAACTCTCAATCATGCATTATATTAATGATAGTGTTGAATAACAAATACATTGTAAACATTCTTTTAAGAATTCAAACAGTGCAGACATTATGGGGAACAATTTGTTAATATCTTTTCATCTTCACTGGTATACAATACTTTCTACATTTTCTTAACTGTTTTATCCCTATCTCTTAATATTGTAGTGACCAGTGATCATTCTTTCCACCTCTTCCTTTTATTCACTTATTTTCTTGGTATTGCTCTCAAGTTACATGGTTTCAAATAATATGTACAGGCTGAGAACTCTCCTCTGAACCTCACACTCTACATGAAAATAAAACTTCTACCTCACATCACTACTTCAATTTCTAGTCAGTTTCTTCGATTAAATGTGTCTACAACTGAACTCCTATTCTCTTGCATGTCTACTCTCCAAACACTTTTTTTTACCAGTTAGTGGCAATTACATTGCTTTCATTGATTAGGCGAAATTATTCAGATCATCTGTGACCTCTCTTTTTTCTTTCCTATCATGTTTAATGCATGCAGAAATCTTATAGGCTCTACCTCTAGAAAATGTTCATGATCCAATATCTCACCATCACCGCTGCATCACTCTGGTCCAAGACACACCATTAATTATTTCTTTGCTAGATCATTATGATACTAATATAACTAGTGTCTCATTTCTTCTTTTGCCTGTATACTGCCTGTTTTCAAACTGGAAGCCAGAGTGAACCTGCAAAATATGCTTGAGATGATGTCAATGTCCTACTCAGAACTTGTAATGGGTCCTCTTATCAATTGCAGTAATTGCCCATACTGACAATGCCCCGCTAACTTTTCTCCTTGGCTCCCAGTCTCTCTGACTTTCCTTTGTTTGCTCCACTAGCCTCCCTGACATCTCGCAAAGATGCTGAGATGTATTCCTACCACAGGGCCTTAACATGTATGATTTCTTATGCTTGATTTACTGCTCCAAGTTATATCTGTGTGGTTTATTTCTCATTTAAGTCTTTCAAGTGCCATTCTTGTGAGCCAAACTGACCACATCATTGAAAATTTCAAGAGATCAAAGTAACGATCCTGTCTCATTTTCCTTTCATGCTTTCTCTTCCCCATAGTATGTATTACCATCCAAATACTATGTTACATATTAGTTTTTCACATCTATCTCTCTTCATCATAGCTTAGTTCAGTTTTGATTTTTGTCTGTGTTTTTACAGTTGTATCATTCGAACCAAGAACTGTGACCAACACTTAGAAGGCAATCACTGAATATTTTTAATGATAGTAAGTCAGGAATGACAGGAGTCATAGGCCATAGACTTCTCATATTCAGAAAATGATTCTATTTTTAATTTTGAACTTTGAGTAGCATTAGGCATAAAAGTAGAAACTCTGTTTTTAATATCTAAACTTTAAAGTAAAAAAACAACCAGGCTGGTATGAATCAAAATGAATCCAGAACAGCACTTCGGATGACTCTGGAGAGAAAAATGATTGTAAAAAATCAAGTAAGAATCAGTTTTTACACACACACCTTCAAGACTCTAGTAAGAGAAATGTGATAAGAGAAGGAACATTAAGTGTTTACCCCTGCCTAGCTAGAGATTTAGCTGCCTGTACAGACAGGGAATAAATGTTTTGTCCATGTTGCTTTGCCTGCATTTTTCTAACACAAGGCTGTTTGGATGCCAGTATTCTGGACACAATATTTTGTTTAGAGAACAAAATTTTATATTTATGAGAAAAATGGAAGAACAGAAATGTAAAATTAAAAGTCTTCCCCACTGTTAATTTTTTCAATAAAAAATTACTTCCATCATGAAATTTCTATTATCCATTTAACTTAGCATTAAATTTCTATATGAACAACAAATATATTTTCCGTATGTTATAATTTAATACAATTTAAAATAATATTGGTTTAGTTAATTTCCATATGAACATTATAATTATTTTCCAAAAACATTGCAAAAATATCAGAATAATATTTTTGAATTATACCTCAAATTCATTTTTCTTCATCAGTTTAGCCAATTTAAATTTGAAAATTAAGATTTTATTATTTCTTTAACATTTAATAAATAACACATTTTATTGGATGACATTTTAGTCACAAAGTATTTTTTGAATTTATACTAGCAATATTTATTATCAATATGGTGCTGCTTTATATTAATTTATAATAAAATAGTGAGAAAGCTTCTTGAGCTATAATCAGACTATTAATTTTTATTATGTAAATGTATAATCCCATTTATATCATTTATCACCAGCTACAATTTTTTTCAGTAGAAACAGCAGGACAAAAACTGAAACAGAAGGACGAAAATACATTGTGAGCAAAATTCAGAATCCAAATGAGTGATTCACAAATGGAGGGACAAAATCCTGTTTTAAAAATATAATTCAGTTTTCAATGCAATGAGAATATTGTAGAAACATTCAGTTTTGGGATTGAATCATAGTGCAAAATATTTTTCCTATTGTTGCTAGAAAAATTAGTGAGCTAGCCCTGGCTGGTGTAGCTCAGTGGATTGAGCGTGGGCTGGAAACCAAAGGATCCCGGTTCAATTCCCAGTCAGGTCACATGCCTGGGTTGTGGGCCAGGTCCCCAGTGAGGGCCATGTGAGAGGCAAACATGCATTGCTGTTTCTCCCTCTCTTTCTCCCTCTCGTGTCCTCTCTCTAAAAATAAATAAATAAATAAATAAAATCTTTAAAAAAATAAAATAAATTAAAAAAAAGAAAAATTAGTGGGTTAATTTTAACCCATCATGGATAGCTTTTCTGATTATTTTTTTCTCCTTAAATTATGTTAAATTGGCCCAATAATCTCGTTTCAGTAAAATACAATGTCTAGTTCTTTTAAACAGTCTGAATGTTTTCTTTAATCTTTCCTTCTTTTTAGAAAGGGCTCAGGGACTCAGGGTGTTGTAATCCCAAAACATGGGAAGGGGCATGAGGGCTTTCTTCCCACTTTTAACTACATACTTTCTCCTGGACCAGCCAGCTTCTGTTTCTAACACCTCAGATTAGTGGCACCAGGATGAGGGAAGGAGAAGAAATAGCAGTAAATGCTTACTTGACTAAACCAGTTTAAAATTGGCTTTTCAAACTCTCATCTAGATGAAATATAGAACTGATTATTTTTTAATTTCAGGCAATATTTTTGTTTTCTTTGGAGGCATCTTACACTGGGAATATTTCATTTGTTGGTGTCAGCAAGGCATTATCTTCCAGTTTGTCCTTTACCCTTCTGATGCTCCCACAATTGCAACAGTATTTTCAGCTTTTCTACTAAACTTATTTGCCTCTCCACATACCTCTTTAGCAAAACCTCATATGATCTCCCACTGGATGTCTCTCACATATGTCCTGATATGTCCCCAGAGAGTCGCATTTCCTCTGGTTTTCTTCAGCAGGTGAACGCACTCATTCTTAAACTTTAAGATCAGCTTTCAGTTGTTAAATAATAGCCGGTTGGATCTCTTACCACCAACTACAATAATCTATCCTGTTTTCTAGGTGGGTTATCTTAAGCTTCTATCTCTAGTTTTGACTTTGGAGGGACATTTTTCTCTTTCCAAAACTTTGGAGAGTGGAGTTCATAAAAAATCAGCATCTCTCTAAGTTCTCCAATACTTTCATTTGTATCTTTAATATGAGTTACAGTTTTAAGAGTGGTATAGCTGGTTCACAATATGTTGCTTTAAGACTTTCAACTTTGCTTTGGCAAATGACCATGGTATATCATAGTTGTCATGGTATAACATTATCTGCTGCCTTTCCCTAAACTTTCATTGAAAAATCCCACCACTTTCTGTGTTTGTGCATATATAATATATCATATATATAATATTAAAAGTGTATCTACACTCTCAGGCTTATTGAAACATTGCCCACAATAGCTAAGATATGGAAACAACCTAATAGAAAACTGCACAGCCATGAGAAAGAAAGAAACTCTGACAAAATCCAAGGATGAATTTTGAGGGCATTATGCTGAGTGAGATAAGTCAGACAGGGAAAGACAAGAACTGAATAATATCCTTATACGTGATATCTAAAAAAAGCCACACTTGTAAAAACAGAGATTAGAACCTTAGTTAAGATTAGAAAGTTGCTAAAAGACTAGACCTTAATTTTCTCTCCCCCCAAAAAAATATTTATGTGACATGATAGAGGCATTAGCTATCAGTATGGTGACAAGCATACTGCAATATACACGTGTATCATATCAAAATGCTGCATACCTTAAATTTACTCAATGGTATATGTCAATTATACCTCAATGAAAAATTAAAAACTAAATAAAAATTATCTTATCAATATTCTTGAAAATCTTTACAGTGAGAATTATATTTTCCTCTTTTACAAAGATAAAAAGACAATTCAGAGAAATTAATTAATTCTCTGAAACTCCATAGTTAACAGGAGTCACAGCAGCTATTTGAAGCCAGAATTTCTGCCTATTTTTATAGTTCGTATGCCATGTTTTTAGTAAATCAAGGCAATACAACAGAGGTAAGTTCATTCTGTCTTGTTATAATGTATATATGTATATCTGTAAGCAAACACACACATGCTGCCTCATTTTATGTTTTATTCCCAACTAATCCTTGTGAGATTTTCATACTGACATAGCTAATATACTGCATTCAATAATTAAAGACAGAATTAGCAGATCACTCTCATTTGCGGTGTTCATCAGCATGTTACTCTTTCTCTAACCAGATAAGCAATGTGTTTATACGTTCCAGCCTTTGGGGTATGTGCCATTAATTACACATGCCCAGCAGCTGACATGTGATTAATTAAAAGTACGAAAGCTATTCTTCAGGTGACCAGAAAACTCCTTCCACTTGTCAATGTTTATCTCTTTCTCAAAATTGTGCTATCCCAGAAGATATAGTAAATAGTATTAAAAAAAGAAAGCTGTTCCAGAAAATTTGACAATCAAGATTCTAAATATATTTAGAGGAACAATTCCAAAGCTATTTGAGTAAACAAAGAGCATACCAAAAAAAACCCCAAAACTATAAGCTAATTTTGCTCATAAATACTAAAGAAACAAAGTAAGAGTATAAGAATTTTTTATAGTTTAGTTTAAAATATCATCAGTAAAATGTTTTTATATTAAGGCCTATAGACTAGAAATTAAAACATTATTTGCATACCCAGTCAACTTTCAAAAATGTAATTTAAAGTCTATTTTTAATTTCATTACTATAAGGCTTTCATATGTTCCTCTATTTTGAGCCTCAGGGTTTTTATCAAATGCAAAGGAATCTTTGCTTCAGATTAAACTCAACTGCAACTCTTTCTTTAAACTTGGACTCATAATCTTTGTATTTTTATTCTATACAACATAGCTCAGTTATTGTGTTACTATTGAAATTCTCCAATAATAATTATGAGATCAAGTTATTTATAGAACTTTAAACTGTCAAAGACAAGTTCTAATTTTTATCTACCTTCATATTTAATTTTTAAAAGTATTTGAAAATTTATCAGAACTGCCAACTTGCTATTATTATTTTTCACTAATCATTCAGCTGAAGGCTAACGTGCACATCTACTATATGAAACCTCAGAAAAAATAATTGTTAAAGTAACTAAATTTGTGTGAGCATACATAAACATACACAGAAACAAGCACATTTTTGTTGGTTATTACAGTAATAGTTTTATCAATATTCTGTGCTTTTTACATAGTATTCTTTGAAATGCCTTTAAATGGAAATATCCTTTCAAAAAGCTTTGTCTTTTTTTCCTGTGGTCTGAAAACAGTGTGTCGAAAGCACGAATTTAGGGAAGTCTCCCTGATCTCCAAAGTCAGAATCTTTGGAGGTGGGTTCAGGAACTATTTTGAGAAAATCTCTAGGATGCTTTTCGTGGACTCCATTATTTGAATCACTGTCCTATGATGTATACACATTTATTCCATCATATAAGCAAATATACTGAACTCTGAGAGATAATATACTCTCCCAAAATTACACAGCTAGCAAATGACTGAACACTGATTTCAACATGAAGTTTTGTCACTCTAAAGTGCATACCCATAATCATTAGACATACTGGTGAACATGGGTCACCTCAGGAAGCTAGAAAGGCAAGGAAATAGATTCTTCCCTGGAACCTCTACAAGGAACACAGTTTTGCTGAAATCTTTACATTGACTCAGTGAACCATTTTGAACCTCTGACCTCCAGAACTGCACAGAGACACAGCCCAAACAAATGCACTTCTTGCTCTCTTTAAATGTGCAAATGAAAGGCAGTAGAGTTAGTATCACAGTCATATGGCATGAGAGAGCCTAGACTAAACATTGCAGGCTTGAAAGATTGAAGGGTAACACAAGCCAAGGAATGTGGGCTGACTCTGCAAGCCACAAAAAGCAGGGGATGAGACTCTCTCCCAGAGCCTCAAGAAGGAACATAGGCTTGTTGACCCCTTGATCTTAACCCAATGAGACCTGTCTTGAATTACTGATCTCCAGAACTTTAAAGATAATAAACTTGTGACATCAAGGCATACATATGTGTGTACATATATATACATACTTAGGAGACTACATACATGTGTGTATGTATACGAAATACGAAAAATAGAGACATTTATTGAAGATACATGATATAAGAAACATTGTACATAGGATAATGACACCTCATTCCCCTTCAAAGTAGGCACTATGGGACCTCATACAGTTCTCTCAATCACCCTCAGCTTCCCAGTAGTATTTTCCTGAATCTCATCAATGGTATGAAATCACTTCCCTTTCAAAGATGATTTCAGTTTTGGGAAAAGTCAGAAGTCACAGGGCACCAAATTTGGGCTGTAGGGAGCCTGAGTCACCTGGGCGATTTGATGTTTTGCCAAAAACCCCTGGGTGAGATGTGATGCATGAGTTGGTACACTGATGAAGATACCAATCACCAGTTGCTCATAGCTGCAACCTTCTGAATCATCCAAATAGTTTTAATGGAGGAATGTTCAGCTTAATGCAAAATTCGATGTAGATCCATTGCAATGCTCGCTCAGTCATTTTGAATGCAACAACCGCACAGTACACATACTTACTCAATGGTGTCTACTGCCCCCACAGACCAGTACAGTGAAGTCATCATTGTTCACACATGTACATTCCAATCCATTCTCCTTGGCGGCTAGGTTACATTAGGAAAATACATATATAAAGTATGCTACAACAAAAATTAGTAGTAGTCATCACTTGCTTATTGTATTCTCTGAGGTATTGACTCAGAATAGTAAGTTAAAAAATCAAATTAAGTATTGTTTAACTTTAAAATATCAGAGATTTGCAAACCAATGGTTTTTAATCACCATCTCATCAGGATTTTGAGTACTTCAATCCTTCCTTTGCCCACAAATAAGATCATGTTAAATTACTTTTTACTAAAATAAAGAAAAATTTTAACCTGAAATTAAAAATGATATATATATTTTTTCAAATTAGGGAATGTGACCCAGAAGTAGAAAATACTATGATGGAAGAGCATCTCAAGTCCAATAGGAAAGATTTTCAGGTTCAGAAATCCCACCAAATTTTTTTTTTTGTTATCATCTTTCTGAAGTGCTTAAGATATTTATTGATATATTGAGACAGTAGAGCAACGTTGAGACATGTAATTAAAATAGATATAGAAATATTGCTATAGATAATACGGTGGAAAAAATACTTAGCTGATGAGATGCCTATGTTACCTTTGTTTGAATTGCCATTGTTTGGAATGCCATCAAGTCATATGGTTTAAAAAATGAGAAACATGTGACTCCAGGTAGAATGTGTGAGAGTCTGTGCGAGAGTCTGTGCCCAGTTCCCAGGGCAGCAGTTTCAGCCACGTGCTCCAACCATTACTGTTCCAGAGCAGCGGTCAGAAGTTCTAACCTGACTTTTTCTACTCTGTGCTCTGGACACATGTTCCTGTAACATATGCTGTACTCAAGAAACTCCATATCTGCCTGGCTGGTGTAGCTCGGTGGACTGAGCATGGGCTGTGAACCAAATGGTTCCGGTTCGATTCCCAGTCAGGGCACATGCCTGGGTTGCAGGCCAGGTCCCCAGTGAGGGCCATGTGAGAGGCAACCATACATTGCTGTTTCTCTCCCTATCTGTCTCCCTTCCTTCCCCTCTCTCTAAAAATAATAATAAAAAAAAAAAGGAACTCCAAATCCTTGTGATAAGTTGACTTTCTGCACATATCTGTCTTACTTGGTTTTTGTTGCTTGCAACTGGGAATCTTGATTCATACATGTATATATCTAATCTCATTTTCTATACGAGGAACTTACAGAAGTTAGCTTATTATCCAAGTTTATGGAGCTGGTCAGAAGCAGAATCTAAATCCAAATCCAAGTCCACCCGAACCCCATCCATTCTCATTAGTATGCTAAGGTGTATCACACAGCGGGGCTAGACAAACTGAGAGATGCCTCCACCTAAATATATTTGCTATGGGCATCAGATAACTAGAGCTGCTTTGAAGACTTATGAGTTAAACTTACAGTATGCACGCATTTTAAAAAATGACACCACATCCTCTTTTGTGGTTTGGTTGTGATTATGCTTGTTCCGCTGCTATCCTGTAGCTTTAAGCATGAACTAAGTCCTCAGTGGCATCTCTTATCACCAGTGTTTGCTCCGCAAGGTGCTGTTACTGTTGAAATTCAGTGCGATCTTTTTTTTTATTTAAAAGACATCTATTCATTATAACAATATAAGACAGATTTTATAACATGTACATGTTTTATAGATCCATAACATAGTCCTTAGGTTGTTTGAAAATAGGCACAGTACGAAGAATCTGAGTCACTAAGGGATCAGCCAGTACATGAAGATGAAACTCGGGTCCTGAACTTCAGAAAGCGTGGAGATGATACAGCAGGAACCCTGGGTGCAGAAGTAGATCTTGACACAACACAGACAATCCAAGCTAGAAGAACGAAAACCTGGCATGCAGTGATTCATTGGTTCATTAAGTGGTAAGAAAACGAACATTGACTGATGATATCTCTAGGACAATATCTTTGAGCCTAAAGCTAAGAAAGTGGGAAAGTGAACATCTAAGAAACGAGGAAGTAATGCAGAATGTCAAGGCAAAGGGGACAGGAGATTAAGAGAAGCAGCTAAGGGGACAATGGACAACAGACGCTGTGCTTTGGTAGCTGCATCAGAACTGTAGCTGCATTGCAGATGGGGTGGTTACAGGAGGCAACGGCAAATCCTCACTTTCAAAAACAAAGGGCCCCATTATGAGTCAAACCTACAGGGCAAAGATACCACATGGAAGTCCAAAGAGGTTTCCAGGATTGGCTCCAACTTTTTTGTCTCTCTGTCTCATCTTTCTCCTCCTCGCTTTATTGAGGCGTAATTGGCAAACAAAATTATAAGACATTTAAAGTGTGTGATGTGATGCTTTGCTGTATGTATTGTAAAAGGACTTTCCCCATTGAGTTAATTAACACATCCATCATGACTTAGCAATCTCTCCCAGACCCCCTTTTCATTCATTGACTTTGCTTCCACTGTGTTTTAAACTTGGTATCTCATTTCATAAGCCTTTTGCTCACTGTTTTGTCCTTATCTCAAACTTTATTTCCTACATCAGGATCATTTCAAAACTTACAGTAATGAAACTGTCTAGCCTTTGTAAATTACTTCTCAAGATTTTTCAGGGAGAGTCCTGGGGCTTTACTCCCTGTTGGCATGTCTATGAGGCTTACCTAGGCATGCTGGAGAGAAGGAGAAGAAAAACATGCTTGTTTTCTATTTGTCTACCTTCTGAAGCTATAAATGCACACCAACAAATTCAGTTAATATACAAGGTACAAGGCTCATTAATTTTATATGTATAAAACAATAGCGACTTCATGTAATAATTTGCCTTAAAATTATAAACTTATGAGACCAATTGTATACCTTATAACTCATCAATGTATAAGGCAACAAATCAGCTGTCAATTTTCACAAAGGTAGCCAAATCCCAAACACATGTTTCTAAAGGTGAAAATTTCAGTTGTCATGACATTTAAAAGAGAAAGGCTAGTGTTGAAAAAATAGTTTGCCAACATTTGGAACTACTTAGAAAATGCAAGGCACTGTACATGTCCAGTATCACTTAGCATTTCTGCAAAAGATACTATCCTCTATTGATGGACTGTGCACAAGATCTCTGATCCTGTACTAAGTATTAATACTTAAACTAAAATCCATTCCACTTCCCATAGTTGTGCTTGCTTAAAAAATCGTTATACAGCCCTGACTCGTGCAGCTCAGTGGATTGAGCACAGGCTGCAAACCAAAAAGGGTCACCAGTTCAATTCCCAGTCAGGGCACGTGAGAGACAACCACACACTGATGTTTCTCTCCCTCTCTTTCTCCCTTCCTTTCTCTCTCTCTAAAAAATAAGTAAATACAAAGTCTTAAAAAAATTGTTATACAAATTTAATTCCTTAAACTTTGGGTGATATGGTTAACCATAACTTTAAAATAAGAGGATGAACAAAGCCAAAGTGGAGTAGGTTCATGGGTGGGAGGTGGCGTGGGAGGTGGGGTGAGTGGGGCAGGAGGCCATGGTGGCATGAAAATGGAGACAACTGTGCTTCAACAACAGCAACAACAATTTTAAAAAGTGAATGAAAATATTGTACACTAAGCAAAACCACCTCCATTCCCCATTAGCAATTTTTGGGAATCAATTATCGATTATAATAGTAATTAATAGTAAAAAGCCTTGTCCTGACCAGTGTAGCTCAGTTGCTTGCAACATAGTCCTGTACACTAAAAGGCCGCAGGTTTGGTTCCTGGTCAGGGCATGTACCTGGGTTGTGGGTTCGATCCCCAGTCAGGGTGTGCATGGCGGGCAACCAATCAATGTTTCTCTCTCATATGGATGTCTCTCTCTTTCTCTCTCTCTAAAAATCCGTAAACATGTATTTTTTAGACAGTGTCTTGTAGGACATTTATGCTAATGTTAATATTGCATTGCTTCTGAGATAAATTCTACTCTATCAAATGTTAATTTGTTGCAGGAATAATCAGCTTCTGTTCAATTAATTGAGTTCATTAGAAAACTATTGAAAATTTCATGAATGTTTCATATTTATAGAGTTCTGAATCTCATAAATATTACATTGTGCTATCTTCAGAGGTGCTATTTGTCACTAAATATAGAAAAGTGGTAAAAAGCCCTAAAATTATGTGTTAATCATAAAGAAAGATAACTATAAAGACTGAATGCCATATAGTTATTATAATTTACAAAATAAAAATTTTGCCTATTCTTCAGTTTTAGTAATTACCATGGAAAAATATTGTCTGACTAGCACACAAACTCACCCTAACCCTTGTGGACTAAAGGTTTACTAGAGTATTATGAAAACAAAACATCATTAAACTTGGAAAGAGAGCTAATACGAGCATGATTTTCTGAAATATAATTTACTTAAAAAATTTAAAAGGTAAAATATAAAGAACAATTTAAAATGTTTAGGCCTTGGCCAAGTAACTCAGTTGATTAGAGTGTCATCCTGATAGGCCAAGTTTGCAGGTTCCATCCCTGGTCAAGGCACATATAAGAAGCACCCAATGAAGGCATAAATAAGTAAAACAACAGATCTCTCTCTCTCTCTCTCTCTTTCTCACTCTCTCTCTCCTTCCCCTTCCTCCCTATCTAAACATTAATGAAATGAAAAATACATAAAACAAACAATAAATTTCTTATGGTAATATTAACATAGTATATATGTTAAATTTTTCACTCAAATACGAAGGGAGGTAAAAATAAATGTAAACTAATAGAGTTATTAAAGCTAAATTATATACCTTAATATAATTATTTAAACACTAAATAATTTGAACATATTGAAATAGTAATTGCTTCTCTAAGCCTCTAAGATTGTTGTCATAAACTGTTTTTAATAATGTCATATATTACCTATGTCTTCCCAATTACAGTTTAACATCAAAAATTAGATCTTAATTTGAAATAAGTGTCAACATAAAATACAATTTATTCAGAAAATATTTTTAATGATCTTTGAATCATAGTAAGAAAAATATACAACTAAGTATATCCTAAAATATATTCTAAGTGAGACAGGTCCCCTATGTCTCCCATATCACTAGAAAACAAATGCCTTAGAAAAGGATTAAATATCATTGTGTTTTAAATATTGTGCTACATTAATAATAAGCTAGTGATAAGCTTAAATTCTCTGGATTTTAATTGGCTTGCTAGGTAAAGAAAAGATTTGTACTATATGGTATCTATATTTAAAATTCATGGAGAGTCTATGTAACACTTCAGTAATTTGGTTTTCTACCTAATTTCTTTTTTTTCTACCTAATTTCTAAATATGTCAAAATATATTCAATTTGAATCAACATTTTCTGTTTTTTAGAATCCATATTTATATTTAATTTAGTACTATTTATGTACTCTGAAGAGCTATTATTTAATTGATGATGTGTTTAAAAATCAAGCATGTTAAAATAAAAAAATAGAGAACTTCTATTTTTTGCTGAGTAAGTCTTCAGATTTAAAAAATGTAAATGTGAAAAACACTAATATATTGTGTAATTTTGTGTAAAATATGTAATTACTAAATTTTGATTAAAATTAATATATAATTACAGAAAGTTGCACTTAAACCCAGGTTCTTCTACTTTGTCACTATAAGAACTCAGACAACTCATTGTTCTCTTGTCTTTAATCGTATGTAAAAAGTAGGGTTTTAATGTAAATATTAGTCTTGTACATGCACCTGTAAATTTTTCTCCTCTGTATCTATATATAATCATTAGACCTGCCATTAAAAGTTAAATCAACTAGGTCTCACTATTGAGTGGGAAGGGAGGGTTATATAATTAGGAAGCAGCAAGAGAACTGTTTGGTCCAAAGCTATTCCAAGGGTGCTTCAAAATTTGGGCTGCTACAGAATAGCAAATTGGTTCAGAAAGTTAAGTTTTGAAATTAAACTATACAACTACATTCTGGAATGTCTAGAACTACATTCTCCAAATTGACACATACACACACACACACACACACACACACACACCACAAACCACATTACTATGTTTGAAAGACTTTATTGATAGTCATGCATAATAATTTGTTCACAGCAAGTCATTTATATTTCTTAAGAACAGCTTAGAGATTCAGCAATCGTATGCCTAGATAATGATGGTTACTACTAGTCTAGCTGGACCAAATGTGTATTTACAAAATAACACTCTACCCAACATAAACCGAAGTCACATTCTTCTCAAGAACACTTGGAACATTAACCAAGACTGGTAATCTAGTAGGCCATAAAACAAACTTCATTATTGGAAATAAAATTGATATCTTACAAAGTAAATTATTCATCCACAATGGAACAAAATTGAAATAACAGCAGAATGAAATTTGGGTATTTCAAAAATAAGTGGAAATTAAATATCACACTCTGGATTAACCAATAGGTAAAAGAAGAAATCAAATGAAAATTTGAAAATATTTTGAGATGAATGAAAATAAGGACACCTACAAAAGTTATGAGATTCTGTTAAAGTAATGATTAAAGGAAATTTTATAGCTTTAAATTCTAATAGTGATACAGCAAATTATCTCAAAACAATAACCTAAACTTTCACCTGATGACACTGAAAAAATAAGAACAAATTAAACCTAAAGAAAGCAGAAGGGCCCTGGCTGGTGTAGCTCAGTGGATTGAGTGTGGGCTGGGAACAAAAGGGTCCCGGTTCGATTCCCGGTCAGGGCACATGCCTGGATTGTAGGCCAGGTCCCCAGTGAGGGCCATGTGAGAGGCAACCATATATTGCTGTTTCTCTCCCTCTCTTTCTCCTTCCCTTCCCCTCTCTCTAAAAAATAAATAAATCTAATTTTTTTTAAAAAAGAAAGCAGAAGGAAAGAAATAATAATCATTATAGTGATAATTAATCAAAGAGAATATTGAAAAGCATTAGAGAAAACCAGTGTAAACAAAAGTGGTTTATTTGAAATGAACAACAGCATTCATAAGTCTTTAGCTAGACTGACTAAGATAAAAAAAGAGCAAAGAATCAAATTACTAAAATCAGAATCTATAAGGGAGATATTTCTACTGAATTTAGAGAAATAAAAATATTATAAAGGTATAATATTTAACGTATGCCAGTATATTGGATACATTAAAAGTAATAGAAATACAAAGACACAAACTCCAGAAATTACCTCAAGAAATAGAAATTTTAAACAGATCAAAAATAAATCAATATATTGAATTAGTAATTCAAAAATTTCCCCCAGTGAAAACTCCAGGCCCAGATGTTCTGACGGTGAATCAAAATATATCAAAAATAATTAATACCGATTCTTCATAAACTCTCTAAAAAATAGAGGAGGAGGAATATTTTCCAGTTTATCCTATAAGTTCAGTATCACTCTGGTATCAAGACATAGAAATATGTTACAAGAAAAGAAAACGGCAGACTCTGTTGCTAACAGGGACAAAAAATTCCTTAACAAAATATTGGCAAACTGAATTCAGCAGCATCTTCAAAGGGTTATACCCATGACCAAGCAGTATTCATCCCAGGTTTGTTAAATATCTGAAAATTAATTAATGTTATACATCACATCAATAATAAGGCAAAAACCACATGGTCATCTCCATAAGGATAGAACATACTAGGGATAAAAGCAACTTCCTCAGCTTGATAAAGAACATCTATAAAATACCCCCAATTATTATCATTCTTAATGATAACAGAGCGAATGCATTCTTCCTAAAATCTAAAAAAGAAGGAATGTTCACTCTTATTAGTTTTATTTAAGCTTTTACTGGAGATTCTAACAAAGGCACTAATAAAATAAAATTAAGTAACATGCATCCTAATTGGAAAGGTAGAAGTAAAACCATTTTTATATCAAGATAACATGGTTCTATAATAAAAATTCCAAATAATCCACTAAAAGAAGATATTAGAATTAATGTACAAATTAAATAAGCTTATAGAGTACAAGATAAAAATATTAAAATTAGTTCCTTCATATAAATTTTCTGAAGGTAAAACTATAAATAATTACAATCCTAAAAATATTAAAATATTATAGTTATAATTGCATTTAACAATAATTGCAAAATTTATATCATGAAAATTACAAAAAAATGTTCTGAAAAATTTTAAGACCTAGACAAAGGGAAACATGTCCATGTCTATGGATCAGAAGACAATATGAAGACAAAACTAAAACTATAAAACCCTGAAAAGAAAAAACAGTATAAGAGTGATTCTGTGTGATCAGGGCTGCAGGGTTTAATGAGAAGTGATTCATGATGGGTACACAGATAATTGTTGACATGATGAAATCACCTAGAATTGATCGTGGTAATTGTTACACAAGCCTGAGTACTGAATCGTGCGGTGTGTGAATATCTCAATGACACTAAGAATTTTCCTAAATATTTGTTCCAAGATATTGCTGATGTGATAAATCCAAAAGCATTGCAAAATAAAAATAGAAATCAATAGTTTTGGTTTTCTAGTTGCATGCCATTTATATTAGGTCTTAAGTAGTTTTCTACTTCTATCGTTACAATAAGGTTTGATGCTACAGAGCAGGAGTGTCAAATTCATTTTCACTGGGGGCCACATCAGCCTTGTGGCTGCTTTCAAAGGGCCAAAATAATTTTAGAACTGTATAAATGTAACTACTCCTCGACTGTTAAGGAATTGAAATTACATTCAGCCCTTTGAAGACAACCGCAAGGCTGATGTGGCCCCTGGCGAAAATGACTTTGACACCCCGCTACAGAGAATAGAATTTGGTACATTATTTAGAGCAATAGATTATATACAAGTTCCAGCACAAATAACACCCCTTTTATTGCAAAATCTTTTATTACAGAGTCATAAGCATGTAATTCTGTAACATAACGATATCAAACTCGAGCAGAGCATATGGCATTTTAGGTGAAATGTTCAAATTAAAACTATAAATTATTGCACCTGTATTATTACCCTACCAACTACACTCAGGTAGGCATTACTGCTGCCAGACCCTGTAGTTCAGTATTTGTCAGTTTGGTTGTGAAGATCACAAGGTACGCTTTGAAGACACCTCAATAGCTGGGAAGATATGAAGAGTAATGAGAAAAAGGAGTTAAATAGCCCCGTGTTCCTACTTCATTCTGAGTACTTAATTGCAGGCTCCAATTGGTAGAATGGGCTGAGGAGGGCAAAGGGGGAACAATGGAGACAACTGTAATAAAATAACAATAAAAATGATTTAAAAAAAGAAGTGAATAAACTCAACTTCCAGTAAACTTAAAGACTTTATTTGGCGGGCCAAGCAAACTAGTAGAGAATTGAAACAAGATTTCTAATTGCATAATTCTCTATGCAGTGAATCTGTACTGCAGCCTGCTGTATTTAAGGATATTTAACAGTTTTGTATACTACAATATTGTGCAAATACATATTATATCTATATAACAAGTGTGAACTATTTCTGAATTTATTTTTAATATTTATTTTTAATTTGTCATTCTCCCACTATTATCTCACTGATATTGTTGAACAATTTTATTATTTTGACTAGTTCTTCTTTGGGGAATCTGGCCATCCCTTCCAGTTCAGTCCTGACTTTTAGAAGCCATCAAATTCAGCATCACACTTTCTGGCCGCTGGAGTAAAGGAACAGTGATAGCACAGAAGTGGGTAGACACACATGTAAACACAAAGTGTCTGTGGGTATACACCCATTCAGGAGAGTGTCTCCTTCCCTTTCTTATGGGAAGCTTTAAGCAAGTTGGCCTTGATATGCATATACCTTTGTTTGCATTACAAAATTTATACAAGAGTAGTGAACACATATGTAAATAGAAGTCATGATATAAGGTAGAAAGTGCCTTCTATGGTGTTTAAATTCCTAAGCCCAGTTATATTTGAGTTCCATCTTATCATTTTGGTCCCAGTTCCAAAACCACTTAAAATTATTTATAACTTTGCTCTTTTTAAAAACGTTTCATTGTCGTTCAAGTACAGTTGTCTCCATTTTATCCCCACCTCCCCACCCCAGCCATCCCCACTCCCCATTCTTGATCCTATGGCTCTTTGGTGTTGTCCATGTGTCCTTTATACATGTCCATGAAAACCCTTCCCCCTTTGTCTCCATTATCCCCTCCCACCTCCCCTCTGGTTACTGTCAATTTGTTCTTAATTTCACTGTCTCGGTTATATTTTGCTTGCTTGTTTTGTTGATTAGTTTTCACTTATAGGTGAGGTATTTGTTCCTCACTACCTGGCTTATTTCACTTAGCATAATGCTCTCCAGTTCCATCCATGCTGTTGCAAAGGGTAGGAACTCCTTCTTTCTTTCTGCTGTGTAGTATTCCATTGTGTAAGAGTATCATTGTGTAGTTTTTTGATACACTCTTTTACTGATGGGCACTTAGGTTGCTTCCAGCACTTAGCTATTGTACATTGTGCTGCTATGAACACTGGGGTGCATAGGTTCTTTTGGATTGGCATTTCAGGGTTCTTTGGGTATAAACTCAACAGTGGAATTGCTGGGTCAAAAGGCAGTTCCATTTTAGTTTTCTGAGGAAATTCCATACTAGTTTCCACAGTGGCTGCACCAGCCTGTGTTCCCACCAACTGTGCACTAGGGTTCCCTTTTCTCACACCCTCTAAAACACTTGTTTGTTGCTTTGTTTATGATGGCCATTCTCACTGGTGTGAAGTGGTATCTCATTGTGGTTTTAAATTGAATCTCTCTGATGGCTAATGATGCTGAGCATCTTTTTATATGGCTCTGGGTCTTTTGTTTGTTCTCCTTAGAGAAGTATCTATTCAAGTTTTTGACCATTTTTTAATTGGGTTGAAAATCCTATAGACTCCACCAAAAAACTACTCTACTTAATAAGTGAATCTGGCAAAACATCAGGATACAAAGTCAATATTCAGAAATCAAAGGCATTTTTGTAAAACAACAATAAAATATCAGAAACAGAAATCAGGAAAAAATCACATTTGATATAGCAACAAAAAAAAGTAAGGTACCTAGGAATAAACCTAACCGAGGAGGGAAAAGACTTGTACTCAGAAAACTTCACAGCACTGAAGAAAATTAAGGAAGATACAAACAAACGGAAGCATGTACCATGTTCCTGGATTGGAAGAATTAACATCATCAAAATGTCCATACTACCCAAAGCAGCTTATAGATTCAACACAATCCCTATTAAAGTACCAATGGCATATTTCATAGATGTAAAACAAACATTTCAGAAATTTGTATGGAACCAAAAACAACCCTGAATAGCTACAGCAATTTTGAGAAAGAAAACAAAGTAGGAGGGATCATAATACCTGATATCAAACTGTATTACAAAGCCACTATAATCAAAACAGCCTTGTACTGGCATAAAAACAGACACATAGACCAATGAAACAAAATGGAGAGCCCAGAAATAAACCCAAGTCTCTATGTTCAATTAATATTCAACAAAGAGAGCAGAGCATAAAATGGAGTAAAAATAGCCTCTTCAACAACTTGTGTTGGGAGATCTGGACAGCTACATGCAAAAAAATGAAACTCAGTCACCAACTCACCCCATACACAAAAGAAATTCAAGGTGGATAAAAGACTTAAATATAAGTCGTGACACCATAAAAGTCCTAGAGGAGAACATAGGTGGGAAAATCTCAGATATTCCATGCAGCAATATTTTCACTGGTATGTCCCCTAGAACAAGGGACATAAAGGAAAGAATAAACAAATGGGATTTCATCAAAATAAAAAAGCTTCTGCATGGCTAAAGAAAACAGAAGTAAAATGAAACAGAACCAACTGTAAGGGAAAACATATTCCTCATACAAGGGTTTGATCCTCAAAATATATAAAGAACTCACATGACTCCACTCCAGGAAGATAATTTTGCTATTTTCAATTGCTGTTTTACTCTTATTTAATAATAATATGCCTCCTGCCGTTTCCAGTGAAAATCATGCTTGAAAATGTGCTAAATTAATGGCAGTCTCTCTTAGAATGTCCTTTACGGTAGTAGCAATGTTCTCCTGTGGGTGTTTTCTCCATATAATTATTTTGCTTCACTCAAAGTCAATGTCTCAATACCATCTGTCAGCACATGAAAGAACTCATGATCCCATGGAAGACATTTTTCAGAGGACAGAGGATGTGATCCTCTTACTGAACCATCTACTCAAACTGGGTTGACCACCGGCCCTGGGACAGTCACAGTGATGCATATCCTGAAGATCTTCAGTGTGTCTGATTTAACCCATGATCTGTAGGCCTGGCAGGAACAGGGTCAGAAAAGTACTAAAGGAGAGAAATAAAGTCCATGGCCGATGGCCCTGGAAGAACCTAAGCAATGGAGGAAACTTGAAAGTTCCAAAAGCATTCAAAGAGCAGGGCCCGCTAAGGGCTAGAACCTGGGGCAGAGATAGGCCTGCTTCTAAATGAGGTACTGAGTAACAGATGATACAAAGGTATAGTCAATGAAATCAATCTCAGAGTACGAATCACATGTCAGTGTGAGTTCCTTGAATTGCTCTGTATGTATAATCATAACTTTGAGATGTGAAAATATCAATTCAATACATTTTGTCTTTCTCATGTAAGACTCTTGAATATAACTTGTTCTATCGAATACATTCAGTATTGTGTTTCCTGGCTTTTTATAAACACAATTTTGTTCAATGTTACCGACAAATTCTCTAAGAAAAAAAATTAGATGCAACTGCTTTCATTACATTTCCCATGATAGAAGGGAAGAGGTGACTGTCACTCAGAAGGCCAAGGGAGACATGTCAACGAAAAATCTGTGAAAAGTATGCATTTGGCTCTCAGCCAGACCCACACTTTTGGTGTTTGAGCTACAAATTAAAGTTTTTGTGAATTTCTAAAACTGCTTAAAATTCAGGGTCCAACACAAATAACACCCCCTTTATTACAAAATATTTTATTATAGTATCATCAGAATGTACTTCTGTAACATAAAAATATCAGACTCAAGCACACGAAATTTTAGGTAAACTGTTCTAATTAAAACTTTAAATTATTACACCCATATAATTACCTTACCAACCACACTTGAGCAGGAGTTACTTCTGCCAGACCCTATATTTGACACATCTTTTAATTACCTAAATTCTCCATGCCAAAACTGGAAAAAATTCATATGAAATATTTATGAGTTGGAAGGTATCCTGGAGAGAAGTAGCAACATCAATGGACTGATTAGGATTCAAAGTACAGAAAAATTATAATGGGTCTAATGTACTTGTCAATTTTTAAAACAAGGATTTATACATAGGTGGTTACTATTTTCTTTAATATGCCTTTCTTTCTGTTTGCTAAGTCTCCATAGTTGAGTGTAAAAAAAGGGGGGAAAGAAAACATTAAGTAGTAGAAATAGTCTCTTCCTTGAAATATAAAACCCTAGGATCAAAATATAAATATCAATAATACATTGAATCAAGAATTATCAGTCAAATTTTCATATCCTCATTTCTTATTTAACTGTATTTCAGAATCTACAGTATGTTTACACTCTTTCAAAACACCCAAATATTATTTAAATATGCACCACATGATAGTTCTTTTGTAAAAAGCTCAGTAATATAGGTTATTTTAGTAACAAAAAGATTTACGCTTTATAGTAGGCAGATATTTTACAAAAATTTTCACAAACTTTTAACAGTAACAAAATGATCACAAGTTTATTGCAATTAAAATATGAGTAATGATACAAGTTCTTATTCTTAATTAATATTGATAAAAATTCAGAAGATACTTTGTTATGTGTAAAATTAAGTTGACAATCATATTTTATGTGTCTATTATCTATGTGTCATAAAATACAATCATTAAATATATTTTCATTATATTCATCAGAGAGTCATGGATGGGTTGGCCAACTTTTATTATAATTAATATGTGCTAGTTCATTAGCAATAATTTATATAAAATATTCTATCAGGTTCTGTTTTTTAATTTTCCATATATATACATGTAATTAGAGACTATATTTGCATTAGTATTGTGATGATGTTTTATCATTCCATCTTGTAACTGTAGACCCATGAAATATAAAGGGATTGTTTGATTGATATAACATTTGAAGAAAAATTGGGTGGATCGATATCCCTAACTATCAGTTTGCTGTTGCTGCTCATCAAATCTGCCCAAACCTAGTTTCTTAAAACAACACTTAACTCGCAGGTCTATCACTTGGCTCGGATTTTTATGCACCTCTTGTCACCTGTGTCTGTCTTAGTCCGGCTCTTTCACAATTCTGGGTCTCACGAGTCTTGAGTTCTGAGCTGGAGTGACCTGACTCAGCCCCTGGTGACCTGTCAGCCTCCATCAGGACAGCTCAGGTTATTCACCCAGAGACAGCAGTCGTCCCGTGAAAGAGCGAGTGTGCATAGCCTATTAAATGCTAGACTTGGAATGGCACAGTGTAATTCCTGTCACATTCTACTGGCCTGAAATCGTCCCAAGACCTGTCTGGATACAAAGGTGGGAAAATAAAATGAGAGATGCAGGGTCACATGGGACATGCGACCTGCGGATACAGAGAGGGTTGGAGAAATGACACACTTTTGTCCTCAGTCTACCAATTTTTGAAGCCTCACTCTGAATGAGACATTAAAGTTTTATAAACTTCCAAATTACAATAACTCCCAAAATATTCTACCCCTTAACTCAGCCTCTGCTCTCTCGGAATAACCACTGCAACAAAAATACATACATTGGCCCTGGTCAGTATGGCTCAGCTGGTTGGAGCAACATCCTGTAAACCGAAAAGTCACTAGTTAAATTCCAGGTCAGAGCAGAGCCTAGCTTTTGGGTTTGGTCCCCAGTCAGGACGCCTGTGAGAGGTAACTGGTCAGTGTTTCTCTCTCACATCGATGTTTCTCTCCCTTTCTTTCTCCCTCACTTCCTCTCTCTCTGAAAATCAGTAAGTGTGTCCTCAGATGAGGATAAAAAACAACAACAAAAAAGTGTACTGGTTGACAGAGGTATTTAGAGGTCAAAATCCCCCAAAATTGATGATATCTTTAGCTGAAATCTTTATCACGAGAGATCTGTGTCAGCAATTAGTCATACGGATATCTGACAATGTGGCCTTTGGCACATGCCTATAAATACTAGGGCATAAAGTATTAGAGTCATAGTCGTGCCCTGGCTTAAAGATCAGAGAGAAGGTTTTATTTCTTCCCATCCTATACAAGCATCACTATATTTAAAGGGAACTATACTACACATGCTCATACATAGACACAAATGTATAAAAACACTCACACATGTAAAATCACAAGGATTCCCCCCTCCCCGTATCCATACTTCCTAGTATTTCCTTTGTGATCCCTCCTATTAAGAGATTATTTTTCCTGCTCCTTGAATATGTGCTGGGTTTTGACTTCCTCTGATGAACATAGAGTGTAGCCAAAATAGCAGTGTGCCAACTATGAACCCAGGCACTAAGAGAACTTACACACATCTGCTAAGCACCTTGGAATCATGCTGTGCTGTGAGTTCAAGTCCAGGCTAGTCTGATAATATTTTTCATAAGAAACGCTGCACCCAGCCACTTCATCACACTGGGGAACAGCTAAAAAATCTCTAGGTATGTGAATGAATCCCTTAGGGACATGCCTGGACAAGTCATTCTTAACTAACCTATCAGCTTATCGCGAACACATACATGCAACCAACTATGACCACTCAAACCTCTAAGTCTGATTGCCAACAATGCCTAATAACTAACAGATATATCTTAAAAAGTAGTTCTAATGTTAAACCACTAAGTATAAGCTTCATTTTTATAGCTAAAATGAACAAACCTCATGTGTAAATATGCCCCAAAATAATAAAATATGAAGGTAATTATTCAAATATACATGTCACATCTTCCTCCTATCATTGACTAGAAAATGGTTTTAAGAATTTACCATCATTCAAGTAGATTTTAATTACGTGCATTTTTATTCTTTCTATAATTTTAATGTTATTTCTCAATGATTCATTCAACAAATTTGACCAAATGGAATGGCCAGTATGAAAAAATAAGTACACACTGATGAACTAATTCCTGTAAGGCATTTGCATTTTAAATCCTAGCCTAAGACATGCATTGCCAAAATATTTAGTTACTAGTTTGAATTCTTCTTTCCAAACATACACTTTGCTTTAGTCAGATAAGCTATGAATTTGAATTACACCGCTCTTGTTTTTCTTTTCCACCTGTCAAACTCGATCCTAATGACAGCAAAAGCTTAATTGTCTTCCTTGACCTAATTTTTACTCAAGTGGCTAGATAAAAGTGAGTAAAAAATAAATTATGAAACCATCAGATGCAGCACAAGAATGTAAATATGAAAGAGGTTAATGACAGAACAAAGATCAGACAAGCTAAACCAAAATAACAAGCTTACGCTTCTTAATGATGCAAATGTTCACAAGACTTTTACTTTTATCTTCTAAAATAGAACATGTTAAAACACAATGAATTACATTGAAATATGAATGAATACCTCCTCATAACCAGCGTCCATTGCCCTTATGTTTATATCAGAAGCTTGTTTTTCACAAGTCCACCTGCAGCAGAGTTTTATGTTAGGCCACGGTGGTTATATTTTGTTTGGTCATTTATTGGAAAGATGTATTTGGTAGGACTGCAGAGAAATGATCACTTTCTTATATACTCCCTATGTCGGGATTGTGTGAGCTCACAATTGATTACCTGAATAAAACTGAAGTAGAAACACTGGATGACCTAGTGACTCAAGAAACCACCTTAACTCCAATGATCAATCCCTGTGACCATTACACATATTTCATAAAGAAATTTGCATTTCAATATAGGACTGCACCATTAATTTGAATACATACACAATTTTAAAAATAATAATAATAAATGTGCATTTGGAGAGATCCAGCTATTAACTCTCAAACAAGATGGGATGAATTTTAAAAACCAGTTTTTCTGCAACTTGAATATTTCTGTACATGTTACAGCTCAATCTTATGGATATACAAACACCAAGAACTTCTTGGAAACTTGCTTCTTAAAAGGACTTTATCTATTAAGAATTTATATACAAGAGTATGACATAAATAGCACCCTTTTATTATAAAATATTTTATTGCAAAATCATAAGCATGTAATTCTATAACATAACAATATCACATGAAAGCATACATATGACATCTTAGGTAAAATGTTCAAATTAAAATTGTAAATTATTAGGCCCATATTATTAGCCTACCAACCACACTCAAGCAAGCCTTACTTCTTCTGGACTCTGTATATATAAAAATATATATTTATAAATTTTTAAATTCAAGCAATTTGAAGATATAATGGTTGATGTACATTTAGCCTGATTTTTCTGTATAGTGGCATTTTCACAAATAAAGTTTTAAACCAGTAATTTTTCTGTGATGCTCTTTCATATTTTTTTTTGCTTGGAGTTTCTAGGTTGTATATCTCCAGTGTATCTTCCCATATCTGTTATATTCACTTTTTCCCTTCTCATAAAGCTTTAGGTGAGTTTATTGCACAGCTAAAGTCAGGAAAGCTTTTTTAACACCTGTATTGCAAAAATGAAAGTTCTGTTGCAGTAAAGTTGTGATCTTCTGGATACATAGCGATCACTTGGTGAATTCATTAAAATTAAATCTTTCCCCGGCTGGTATAGCTCAGTGGAATGAGCATAGGCCTGTGAACCAAAGGGTAGCTGGTTCGATTACCAGTCGGGACACATACCCGGGCCTCAAGTCAGGTCCCCAGTAGGGCGTGTGTGAGAGGCAACCACACATTGATGTTTCTCTCCCCCCTTTCCCTTCCCTTCCCCCTCTCTAAAAACAAATAAATAAAATCTCTTAAAATAAATAAAGAAATAAATAAACTTACTTTGCTTTACAATAGAAAATCAATATTGTTAGTTGGAGAGTGGGTCAAGAAATCCATGGGTTTAGTTTGTAATATACACCACTCTTTGAGTGCATTTTAAGTCTGCAGCTTTTTAAAATGTTGCAGAATTATAATTTTCACTATGTAGTGCTTCAGTGGCTGGGAGTGTAGGTACTCTATCTCTGTAGGTTCTGCATGCTTCAGACTGTGTCCACACCCCCTGCTGTGTTGCATTCAGCTCAATGAATGTGAAATGTTGGGTAAACATGTCCAATCTGACACAGGGTGACTTCCGTCGGTACTTCCTTTTATTTTATTGGCTTACCGTCCATATTTCTAAGCTAGAGAAAGATGGGAAGTTGGAAAATTCTTCAGTTCTTTTTCCCAGACATTCATGATTTTCTGTGAGAGACTCTGAAGCACATTTTTCAGTTCATTTATACTCAAATAAATGAAGATGTGCTCCAGACGCTGTTATGTTCAGTGAATCTCACTTCTAAACAGTTTCCACAGAAGGCTATGAAGAATGATCTTCTTCTAACCACATTATATGAGGTTTATCCAGGAGTCATCCCATCATGTAATATGAAAGATAGAGACATTTATTGAAGATACGAGACACAAGAAACATTGTACGTAGGACAATGACACCTAAGTCCCCTTAAAGAAGGCACCTTGGGACTTCACACAATTCTCCCAATTGCCATCAGCTGTCCCACTGTATTTTCCTGAATCTCACTGATGGTCTGAAATCTCTTTCCTTTCAAAGTGATTTTAGTTCTGAGAAGAGTCAGAAGTCACAGAACACCAAATATGGGCTGGGAGGGGAGGCTGAGTCACCTGGGTGATTTGATGTATTGCCAAAAAACTCTGCCTGAGACGTGATGTGTGAGCAGATGTGGTGCTCTGCTGAAGCTGCCAATCACCAGTTTCACAGCTGCGGAATTTCTGAATCTTTGAAATAGTTTCCACAGAGGAATGTTCAAGCTTAATGCAAAATTTGATGCAGATTCATTACTTTACTCGCTCATTTTGATTGAGATTGCCACACAGTGCACATGGTCACCCAATGATGTCTACTGCCCCCACTGACTAGTACAGTGAAGTCGTCACTGTTCACACATGCCTATTCCAGGCCACTCTCTTTGGCTGTCGGGTTACACTGATGTCATGCAAACCTTTCTTGCTATATTAATAATGGCTGTATTATTTCCAAACAGACCTCATTAAATCATAGTGCACTTTATTGACAAATGCATTCTGCAGTAATTTGTAAAGACATACATAGATATAAAGACTTCGATAACACTTATATTCAGAGGTTGACTTTTTTGTCTTTTTACAAATTTTATTGTATTTTTCCATTACCATTTATTTTCCTTATGCCCTTTTTCACTTCCCCCTACCTTCCCCACCCAGTTGACTTTTATTTTTTAACGCATTTTATCGATTATGCTATTACAGTTGTCCTATTTCCCTGTTAATCCCCTTCTGCCCTGCACCCCATCTCCCACCTGCATTCCCCCCATTAGTTCATGTCCATGGGTCGTACATGTAAGTTCTTTGGCTTCTCCATTTCCCATCCTATTCTTAACCTCCCCCTGTCTATTTTGTACCTATCATTCATGCTTCTTATTTCCTGTACCTTTACCTCAATTTCCCCCCTCTCCCTCCCTGCTGATAACCCTCCATGTGATCTCCATTTCTGTGATTCTGGTCCTGTTCTAGTTGTTTGCTTAGTTTGTTTGTTTGTTTGTTTTTTAGGTTCAGTTGTTGATAGTTGTGAGTTTGCTCTCATTTTACTGTTCATATTTTTGATCATCGTTTTCTTAGATAAGTCCCTTTAGCATTTCATATAATACAGGCTTGGTGACTTTTAAATGTGACACAAATTTACACTTATGTACTCTCAACACTGCTTATATTGTAGATCTCATTTCTTCTTAAAAATATTTAATTAAGCCCTGGCTGGTGTAGCTCAGTGGATTGAGCGCAGGCTGGGAACCAAAGGGTCCCGGTTCGACTCCCAGTCGGGGCACATGCTTGGGTTGCAGGCCAGGTCCCCAGTGAGGGCCATGTGAGGAGCAACCATACATTGCTGTTTCTCTCCCTCTCTGTCTCCCTCCCTTCCCCTCTCTCTGATAATAAATAAATAAAATCTAAAAAAAAATAAAATAAAAAAATAAAAATATTTAATTAAGAACAAAATCTCATCGTTTCATAATTGCATATTAGTAGAAAGCACAATTTAATATAAAATCTTGATTCAACATTATTTGTGCCAGAAAAACTAAAAAAGAAAATTACAATAATAGATACTGGTATGTCTCAAACTACAAACAAACATCAAATTCAACTCTAAAACTAATGGCTAATGACTAGGTTTTTGGTTATTTTGAACTGTATTTCATAGTATTATATATAAAATATAAAGTATATTAATATACTAAGGTATATTAATATATTAGTATAAGTGTATATATACTCTCTTTTAATTTAAAGAGTCAGGAAACTGCTATTATAGAATACTGCTACTTCCTGTGACCTGCTTCTTCAAAGAAGAATCAGAAAAAATATATGAAATTAAGAAAACAAAGTAAAATTTTTAGATCTATAACAAAATAAAAGCAGAATGTAGTTATATTTTCATAAGCAGCTTTGTATTATGTATCTTATATGATAAAATAAAAATGATTTAATGTAAAGGCTTAATCTCATAGTTGGATACCTGAAAAGTAACAAAGTGCAAATTTTAGAAAGTGTTTAGAATCATAATAGTTGTACCTGATGCCTCACAAATACTAATTGCATCGTTTAGTAGCCTTGAGATTTATGCTTTGTTAAGACAGAAGTGGACACAAAATCTTAGAAGCTCAAAACAACAAAGGTTTATTTCTTGTTCATGTTGCATGTTCGTCCTTGGCAGTTCTGCTTCTCTCCTCTGAATTCCAGGACCCAGGACGGGAGAACGGTCACTGTCCAGAAAACTGCCGGTGGCAGCAGCACAGGGAAAGAAGACAGCACATCCCACACACTGTGCATTGTCTATCTGAACTTCCCCTGAATTCACGACCCTCCGCAAGTTTCATTGATCTAAGCAAGTTGTATCACCCATGCCAATCAACCAGTGCAGGCCAGAATCATTGAACTCTACTAGGTTTCCAGGACAAAACCGAAAGATTTTAAACAAATTATGACTACCGCACTGGTCTCATGTTATCATGGCAAAATGTACATCTGCTTTTAAACATATTATTACAAATGGCTACATAATCCAGGAATTTTTTTTATTGGAATTAATCTTCTAGTGTTGTGTTTGTTGAATGGCTTGATTCTTTTTTAGGTCTGATGTAATATTTTAATTGTGTTCTTTTCTCATATTTTACTCTGGAAGTGCCAAATATTCTTTGAGTTTATACTGTTTTGTGTGCTGCCACAAGATGTTATGATTTCACCTTTCTTAGAAGTTTAATGAACATTGGTGACTGTTCTAGTCTATTTGTCTGGTGAGAAGTTTATCTAACTGCTGCCTAATGAAGCATACATCCCCTTATGGTGATGCTGCTGCTTTGCCATGTGAAGCAATAATAGAGAACTCCAGTGTGCATTTTAATTTAGTCCCCATGGCGAGTGTTTCAGTGCGACAAATGCTAGATTTCTCCCGGAAAAATGTGTTTGACTTGGAGTTCAAAGGCCAATACTTCATTTTATGTACCATTGGTTTAACCTTTATTTGATTTCTCTTGTGATTTCATCCCCTGGAAGGTTAGTTATACAAAATAGGCTTTATTTCTTCTTTTCTTATCAATGATAATATATCGAAGACAAGAGGCAATTAGACAGTTTGACAATCGGATTGGTGTGTACTTGATGGTGTAAGACTCCTCTTCAGAATCCTTTATTCTTTATCTGAAGTCTGAAGGAGAAACATCCAACTCTACAGCTAAGAGCAGACCAAGAAGTTTATCTTATTTTATTTATTTATTTGAATAAAGTCCACAATCATTTGGGTCTTTAGTGGATCTCTGCAGTGACATATCTGGCACTTTTTTCAGTTCACCAAGACTTTTTGAAAATGTATTGTTTTCTTTGGTTTTCAACTGTCATCTAAAAAAAATCAGTGCGATACATCCTGAATCACCCAAATGACCATTATAGTGACAAAGTAAAATAAACTAATTTAGCGCCCCACAGATCTGTTTGCTTTAGAATTTATGATGATTTTTGAGCATAGCAGAAATCAAATGAGGTAAAGAGTGGCAGTGCAAAGGACATTTTTATAGCAATTTAAGGACAAATGTTTGTTGAGAACAAGACCAATAAAATGCTATTGGTCCTTTCAAGATAGCATCGTGTTTCTAAAACAAAATGGAGTCACTCATGTCAACCAAGATGACTGCCAGTCAGCCATGGCACTTTGGTTCAAGAGGGAAATTAAGTTACACTAGACATATTTGACAAGGAGACACAGGTAAGATATCTGTACACATGATCAGAACAGATATGTCTGCATAGCGGGACCACCCACAGATAGGCTCCAGGGGAAGTTCTCCACTTGCCATAAGGAGTGTCAAGATACTTATCAACAGACCCAGAAGGGCGGAGTACACCACTCTCAAGGGTATAACTGAGGCAGGGTCCAGACCACTGCTAAGACAGCCAGGCTCCACACACCAAGATGCTGCTCTCCCTTGGCATCAGCCACCAGAGGCTCTACCTTGATGGACTGAGGACTTCACCCTCCCTGCTTCCCACCTGGCTCCAGAGATCCTTCCTTGCAAGATAGTGTCAGCTCCTTTGCCCATGGTGCTGTCTCCCTGACCTACAGACTGAGACTCTGGGGCTCGGATTCATTATTCCCCATTGATTGTTATGTGTGTGTTATATTTCTCTTAGATTGTTGGAGTGTAAGTAGAATATTAACATATGTTGATGTTCTACTTTGATTGAACATGCATTTGATAAAAGCTAAGTGAATAGCGTAGTTACCTTGTGTGACCCTTGTCAGTTCCTTGGTGCCAGGCTGCTCAGTAGGCAGCTAGTCAAGCAGTTGCCCAGCTGACTTATAAGAAATACTATATCACAAACATATGCTTGTGACAATATTTCAAAAATTAAGCCATCTTTAAGTCATTCTGTGGCGGTATATTTAGGACAAAGTCAAAAGTACTTAAAGGTAACAGCGGACAAAGCCACAAGAAAAGCAGAAGCATTGCTCAGATTCTGGTTTTGTACATTTGAATTTGAATCTTTTTTTATTATTATTAAAACTAGTCATAAATAATCATTGCACAAACATTTCAATAGTACTTTAAGCATTCAATATCATATTGTACAATACTTTATTACATGTATTAACTCATCCAAATGAATCACATATGGTGAAAATGATTTCACTGTTTAAAAAGAAAAAAATGACCGCCATGACTGGTGTAGCTCAGTGGATTGAGCACGGGCTGGGAACCAGACGGTCCTGGTTCGATTCCCTGTCAGGGCACATGCCTGGGTTGCAGGCCAGGTCCCCAGTGGGGGCCACATGAGAGGCGACCCCACATTGATGTTTCTCTCCCTCTCTTTTTCCCTCCCTTCCCCTCTCTGTAAAAATAAAATAAAATCTTTTTAAAAATGACCAAAAAATGATAGTGCAAATACTTTTCATCATATTCAAAGACTAATATAAATAAAATATTTTGATTCTTTCACTAGGAAAATCATTTTACTACATTATACAACCTTTAATTTTGGCAAAAAGTGTTTTTTCCCATTGAGTTAGTATTCTTAATTTGAATTGTGCAATTTTAATACTGCCTGTACCTTACTTATAAACATTTTTGAGTTTCTGATTTTAATAGTTATAAGATAAATTAATATAAACCTACTTTTACTATCCTATATTTTTAAGGTTTTTTGGAATATCAAAGTGTGAAAAATAGTAGTCCATGAAAATATTTGCTTGCCACACCAATACATGAGTCTAAATAAAGCTCATATTCCTTCCTATTAATTTTCTCACCCATATCCTTTCTACCAACAATCTACTCTACTACAGTACAAACAGCTTACATTTTTTCAGAGAAAAAATATGAAAATTATAAGGTCACAGGGTCTATGCATGTGTTCATCCTTTTATCTAGAATACTTTTCTACTGGAAATTTCATGGTTCTTCTCAAGGATGATACATTTAGGGAAGACCTCCTATGTAACTCAGTGTAAAACTAGGCTCACTTCAAATTCCTAACTCCTATCTGTCTTCCACATTTACTTTTTATAAAATGTCTCTTCTTCTAGTTTTCCATATCCTTTACATATTCATGTTGTTTAGTATCTATTCTCACTACAATATAAACCTGATAAAATAAAGATGTTTGCTTATTTTGTTACCGGTATTCCTGGTGTACAGGTTATACAGATTTTTTCATTAGTTTTCTTTCTACCATACTCATTTAAAATGAATGCCTTTATATAGAGTAATTAAACAACTTTGGAGTAATATTAGAAAGTTATCTATCTTTTCCAAAGTTGTTAAGAGGAGGTAGATCCTAATTAGTCATTGGCATGTAATTCTATTCAGTTAAAGGCAGATGACATAGACGTACACACTGATGTTTAAGTCAGTGTTCAAATGCTAGAGAAATAATTTGAGATTTTTCTAATGTCAAATCAGATATTATGAGTATATAAACTCCCCTCAGGTAGAAATCAGAGTTAGTAGTAATTCTGAATTTCCAAACTTCTGTATTATTCCTTTCTTATTATTATTAATGAATTTTGTACATATTTTAAATGTACGATATTTTAAATTTAAACTCTTCTATTAAATTCTAAATAACTATAAGGGAAAATATACATGAGCTTGGAAATAATTTTACTCAATAAACATTTGGGCAAATGAATTCAAATAAGTGAATTCAGTGGTAAAGTCTACTTTTCTTTCAAACCGATTTGTGGACAGAGTCTGAGGCACAGAAAAAAATCCTTCTTCAAAGGGACATAGTTGACAAATGAAAGATTCTCCTTGCATGACCTTAAAATAATCTAATATTTCTCCATTATTGCACTAAGGAATTGCTGCGGTTTTATTTTTGGTCCCGACAGAATAAGGGCTCACCTTTTGATGGTTGCCATTTTCCGCTTTGTGTGGATAATAACTGACTTGACATTTGTGGTGCTCCAATGTGTCTTTCTTAATGTGAAAGACTCATCTGCGCATTAATGAACTGGCTTGATGTATCTGCCAAACCTTTCAAAGAAGCAATTAAGTCCGTAAGAACTCGTATGAATGGCACAATTTATTGTAATCTAAGCAGCAGAAGAAGAATAAACAAAAAGCAATTAATTTTTAAAGGTGACAATACAGGAGTACAACACAAGAACTGCATATATTAAACCTATTTACATAGAACATAATAACAACATGCTAGTTTTTAAATGTCTCATCAAACTTCAAAGACTACTTTTAGGAAAATTGTCAACGTTATTACTGCTCAAAAATATTTGAATATATGGAATATCATTTTCATCTAGCAAAGCAGAAAACTTAGACTAAAAAGACATGAATATTCAATGTTATTAAAAGCATGGTGAAATGAATGCTACTTGACATATAAAATGGCATGGTAAGCTCCAATTATGACTTTGCTGATAAATTTTTAATACAGATAACAAGAATGCCATATACTCTAATTCTTAAACTATGTTTAATAAATCAGCATAAATACAGTCCAGAAAGCACTGGTGTCTAAGGATTACTATAGTATTTATTTTTTCACTCACCATGTGAAAGTAAATACCTGAAATGTCTAACTGGACAGGAATGATAGATTAAACTATCTTAATGCACCAGAAAAATTGTACATAGTACTTTAGGTGATATTTACTCACCCAAAATTCATTTTCCACCTTGCACATATTGAACACTTATGTGCTAGGCACCATGTTAACTGATATCCATTTCATTCTTACCAGGCTTATTTTAGTTGTAAGATCATATATTTTTCTCAATTTACTGACAAAGATCATTTTGATTAAAGTAATTTTCTCAAGGTTACACTGTTCATATGTGATTCAGCAAAGACCAAAAATATGTCTGATTAGAAAAATCTATGTTCATGACCTATGAACTATACTGACTATTCAGTGATGCTATAATATTACTCAGTAATATTCAAGAATATCCTTTGCACTCTTTTTGTGTTAAATAAATGCTTAAACTAGATTTTTATACTCTAATGACTTTTTTGTAATTAATTTTGCTCTTGTTGTTTCTTGTTATGTTAGCAACATGTGTAACTAGTTGACTAGGTGAAGAAGTTATTTGCACAATTTTATTTTTCTCTTAAGGGTTAAAACAGGATTTTGGTTTTTCAACTCTCTTGATTTTTTGTGAACTTGGACAGTTTAGAGGCTGACTTCGCAATCAGGAATTTGCATCTGTGAGGAGCTGGCCACACGTGCTATAGATCTATTTCCCATATCACACTTTTGGGGGAGTCGGAAACATAAGCAGTGGTCCTGAATGAGACTTGTGAAAAATGATAATATAAATCCTTAACTTTTTATTTAATCCCATTGAAAATTAAATGGAAAGTGCTATTATTCAGAAAATATTTAAAAATAATATTATAAAACACTATATATATTTGTATAAATGGAGTTACTTTTTAAAATAAATTTGTTGTTTATTTTTTTAAAGATCTTATTTCTTTTTAGATAAAGGGATATGGAGGGAGAAATAGAGAGAGAGAAACGGCAATGTGTTTGCCTCTTGCTCGCCCCATATGGTGGATCTAGCCCACAACCCAGGCATGTACCCTGGCTGGGAACTGAACCAACAACCCTTTGGTTTGCAGGCTGACACTCAATCCACTGAGCCACAGCAGCCAGGGCTGGAGTTACTTTGTTTATGGTTCATTCTATTTCTTCTTCCTTAAGACATATTTTTCTAACATCTTAGGTCACTCTCAGTGTCAATTTGTCAATAATGCCTTTATTGATTTGTTATACATGCCATGTTATCACTTATCTTGTATTTTGTTTAGAAACATTTAATAGAATTGGACTGCCACCACCCTCCCTTGTTTCCACTCTCCTCTTTGGTTTTGTCTATGTGTCCTTTGTAGTAGTTCCTGAAAACCCTTCTTCCCACAGTCCCCTCCCCACTCCCCTCTGGCTATTGTTAGATTGTTCTTAATTTCAAAGTGTCTGATTATATTGTGTTTGTTTTTTCTTTTGTTGATTATGTTCCAGTTAAATGTGAGATCATACGGTATCTGTCCCTCACTGCCTGGCTTATTTCACTTAGCATAATGCTCTCCAGTTCCATCCATGCTGTTGCAAAGGGTATAAGCTCCTTCTTCCTCTCTGCTGCGTAGAATTCCATTGAGTAAATGTACCATAGTTTCTTCATCCACTCATTTGCTGATGGGCACTTGGGTTGCTTCCAGCACTTGGCTATTGTAAATTGTGCTGCTATGAACGCTGGAGTGCATACGTTCTTTTGGATTGGTTTTTCAGGATTCTTAGGGTATAATCCCAGCAGTGGAATTGCTGGGTCAAAAGGCAGATCCATTTTTAGTTTCCTGAGGAAATTCCATACTGTTTTCCACAGGGGCTTCACCAGTCTGCTTTTCTACCAACAGTTCACTAGGGTTCCCTTTTCTCCCCATCCTTTCCAACACTTGTTTGTTGATTTGTTTATGATGGCCATTCTCAACGGTGTGAGGTGAGAATGTGGTTCTCATTGTGGTTTTAATTTGCACCTCTCTGATGGCTAATGATGCTGAGTATCTTTTCATACGTCTCTGGGCCCTCTGTATGCCTTCCTTGGAGAAGTGTCTGTCATTAGTTCATTAGGGGCCACCACTGGTGAATATATACACTTGATATTTTTAAGTAAAATATTCCTACTTTTGTCTTACACTATCCTCACCTGAATGATTAGGAAGATATTATATATTATATAATAATTATATAGTTATGCATAATTATCATATAAAAGCATATAATTATATACATATTTATTATGCATAAATATATACATGATTATATAATTATATGCAATTAATTTAATTATTATAATATCGAATTAATTATATAATTATGTTAATATATTATAGACATTATCTATAGATAATATTTTCTAGATAGATCTATATCTTCTAGATATATTAATATCTAATTGCGTATAATGATATATATAATCTTAATTATATATAAATATATAATTACACATTGTAATATCCAATATTATATTATAATATTGTATAATTATATAATAAATTATATGTTATAATATCTAATCATTCAAGATGAGCATAGTGTAAGACAAAAATAGGAATATTTTACTTAAAAAATACCAAGTTTATATATTCACCGGTGGTAGCCCCTAATGACCTAATGAGATACAGAAATTCAAAGAGGCAGGTACTGGTTTTTCCATGGTTTCTAATAATTTAAAGGCAGTTACCACAATTTCTTAAGTTTTTCTCACAGAATATCGGTATTTTAGCTATGATCAGAAGTAAAAACTCATACATATTAAAGATAATTGCCAATCTTCTTTGTTTAATTTTCTTCTCCTTTTTATACTGTTAGAATTTCAATAATCTTGGGGAAACTTATGAAGGATGTTACTTATGTTTTCACTCAATATTGATGGATATGAAAAAAGTGAATTAGCACCATGATTTGCCACATAATTCACAAATCTTCATAAATTTTTGATGACTATTTATTTAAAAATTAAAGAAACAAAAATGATATAAAAGTAATTGAATCTTATAGCTGAGACTAGCATTAACTTTTGTTGCTTACATTTAACATTTTCAAATGAATAGAACATTCGACCAGAGTGATTTGAACTTACAGTGTTTTTATTTCTCTCTCAGGATCGGTAAGTAAAATAACATATTTTGTTTTCTTTTTATTTATAAAAGCAACATGCTTTGAAAATGTATAATGATGAAAAATCTACCTACAAGTAATGTGATAAAGCATATTTATGCATGAATTAAACACATTAATATCAGTTGCTTTGAAGAACATAAAAATCCCTTTAATCTCTTCCAAAGATTCAATGTGCTTTGAGGTACTTTAATTTTACTGAGCATAGTTGTATAATTTATTTTGCTTATTAGTCTTTGTGGTAAAATTGTGCTTTTTAACACACTAGTAATAGAAGAGGAATGATGCACAAAAAATATTTTTTCTTTATTTGCAAACATTACAGTCATATTGAGCTGACTGTTCAACAAACAGCCCAATTTGTTTCACAGAAACTAAACACAGAGTTGAATGCCATTTCAAAACAGCATGTTGAATTTTAGTATCTCATGCTCACGAAAAGAATAGGAGTTTCAACAAACCATAAAAGTGTGCATGATGTGGTCTACGTAAACCTTTGACAAATTATGGAACTGATACTAAAAAAAAAAAACAAAACAACTTCTGAAACTTCAGTTCTATTCAATAGGTTATTACAGAATTTGCTTTAATTCCAAAAGTCATCCATTAAGGGAAAGAAAATATTGTCAATTCATAGTACATCACAGTCATGACTACAAATTAGTAAGCATAGCAGCATAAAATATGTTGACAAAAATAATATTTTCATAAAAGTGAAAAGAAAAATATCCAAAAATATGTGCTTAAATAGATAATACATTTTGGACATACAAGAAAGTATCATCTAAGTGAAATCTTAAGAGTCAAAACAAAAACAATTGCATAATAAATTCTTATATAAATCTAACTATAGTTGATGGCAATAAGAAGAACTAATTAGATTAAAACTGTATATTTATATATTTTTCAGGTATGTTCAGTAGCATAATTTTAAGAAGAATATAGTCTCCAGATGTGATAAAGTTAACATCACATTATATTAAAATTATATATTCATATGTAGATAATAAATTATATGAACATAAAAGTCTAATAAAATATTTATGTGTATATTTTTAAAAAGTTGCCCTGGTTGGTGTAGCTCAGTGGATTGAGCACGGGCTGGGAACCAGAGGGTCCCGGTTCGATTCCCAGTCAGGGCACATGCCTGGGTTGCAGGCCGGGTCCCCAGTGAGGGCCGTGTGAGAGGCAACCATACATTGCTGTTTCTCTCCCTCTCTGTCTCCCTCCTTCCCCTCTCTCTAATAATAAATAAATAAAATATTAAAAAGTCAATGCTGGTTATAGTATGGCTTTAAAATTATGATATTTTAATTTTCATTTTTATGCATATATACAAAATAGCTACAAAGAAAATTCATTGCTTTTGAAACTTGGGGAATAAAAGCAGTATTACATAAATATAGCAGAGGAAGTCTTATCAAATCTACTCAGAATTGCAGATGTAGTATATAGATTCAAGGAAATCCTGATCAGAATCCCAGCAGATTATTTGTGGATATTGACAAACTGATTCTCAATCTTCTATGGAGAGACAAAAGACTCAGAATAGCTGACTCAGTATTGAAAGACACAACAATATAGAGAGCTGACACTCTCTGACTTCTAGACTCACCAAAAAAGCTGATGTGGTCAAGACGATGTGGTATTTGTGAAAGAACAGACAAATGGATCAGTGAGATGGGATAGAGAGTCCCAGAATAGACCCCATTAATGTAACAAACTGATCTTTGACAAAGAGCAAAGGTATATAATGGAGCAAAATAACCTTAACGACAAATGGTACTAGAACAACTGGACATTCATATGTGAAAAAACAAAAATCTAGACACAGGCCTTGCACGATTCACAAAAATTAGCTTAAAATGAATCATAATACCAATTGTAAAATGAAAAATTATAAAACTCAAAAAAGATAGTATAACATAAACTCTAGATGACCTTGAGCATGTTAATGACTTTTTAGATACAACAAAGGCATTATCTATGAAAGAAATAAATGGGAACTGGGAACTGGGAACTTAATGAAAATTAAAAACTTCTCCTTTGTGCAAGACACTGTCAAGAGAGCAAGATACAAGCTACAAACTGGGAAATAACATATGCAATGACAGAGCTGATAAAAAATTCTTATTTAAAATATACAAAAACTCTAAACCTCAACAAAAAGGATACAAACAACCTAATTTAAAAATGGGCCGACAATCTGAACAGAAATCTCAACAAAGATATATACATGGTAAATAAACATGTGCAAAGATGTTTTGCCTTATTAAGAAAATTTAAATCAAAACAATTTGACACCACTTAATTCCCATTAGAACACCCAACGCCTGTAACATGATATTACTAAAGGCTGGCACGCATGTGAAGACCAGGAACCCTCATGCATTGAGTGGATATACAAAATGATAAAGCCACTTTGGAAGATAGTTGGCAATTTCTTAGGAAACTAAACTTTCTCTTAATAACAATTGTACTTCTTAGTATATAAGTTGAATAATAAATTGAACCCAAATAGGACTGACTGGTGTAGCTCAGTGGATTGAGTGCAGGCTGGGAACCAAAGAGTCACCGGTTCGATTCCCAGTCAGGGCACATGCCTGGGTTGTTGGCCAGGTCCCCAGTGAGGGCCATGTGAGAGGCAAGCATACATTGCTGTTTCTCTTTCTCTCTTTCTCCCTCCCTTCCCCTCTCTCTAAAAATAAATAAATAAAATCTTAAAAAAAAATTGAACCCAAATAAATTGAAAACGTATGCCCACATAAACATCTGTACACGAATGTTTATAGCATTATTTATAATTATGTATATGGATATCTAGCTATTTATCTATCTCTTTTTCTCTTATTTATCTATCTATCCATATTTACCTTTCTTCATAATTGCCAAAACTTGGAAGCAACCCAAATGTCCTTCAGTGAGTGTATGGAAAAATAAATGGTGGCAAATGTATTTAGTGGAATATTATGCAGCACTAAAAAGACATGAGTTATCAACCATGAAAAGATACATTATTAAGTGGGAAAAATACCATATGAAAAGACTACATTTGTTTTCATTCCAATTGTATAACATGCTAAGATGGCAAAACTTGGAAACAGTAACAAATCCATGGTCGTCAGGGCCTTGGGTAAATGGAGGGATGAACAGACTGCAGAGAATTTTAGGGCAGTGAAACTATACTGCAAAATTCTGCAATGGTAGATACGTGTCATTACACGTTTTCCAAACCATAAGACACACAGCACCAAGAGTGAATCTTTATGAAAGCTATGGATTTGTGTAATAATGCCATGTCAATGTTGGCTGATCACTCTTTGCAATGTACAACTGTAGTACAGGGTGTAGACAATGTGGATAACAAATGTTTACACTGCATAAAAGTAAAGCAAATAATGAATCTGAATTTATATCCAAAATAATGGAAACATGCAGTGTTTTAAGATGACTACTGTTTACTAAGTTCCAAATCTCCAAACCCATTAAGAAAACTTAGAAGGAGAAAAACACTCTCAAGCACAGATATCAGGATTTAAGAAGCGAAACAAAGAGGAAGTTTCCTCTTCTAACTAGTGAAAGAATACCCAGGCTGACTAAGGAGGAAACAGAGCCCCAAGGCCCAGTGACATGCACCTGACCTGGGCATCCTGGAAGTGCCCCTGAGGCTCGGCTGAGCCCTACAGGTTATTGGCAGTGTGATGCATAGCCTCCTATATAGCCATTCACTTTTTTCAGTAATATTAGTGAGTTTATCCATATGCCAATTATGTACATGTATATCTAGCTATTTATCTATCTCTTTTTCTATTATTTATCTATCTATCCATCTTTAGCTTTATTCATAATTGCTGCAACTTGAAAGCAACCAAAATGCCCTTCAGCAAGTGTATAGAAAAATAAATGGTGGCAAATGTATTTAATGATAATAGAGTAATAGACCCAAACAGCATCTATATGTTTCTTACATAACATGAGGTAAAGGGGAGAGTGTGGGAAGCATGTGAATGGACTGTCCAGCGGTGACAAGGGCTATGGAAAATGATTTAAACAGAAAAACAAAAGGGGTAGAGAGGGTACCCTGAGGTGCTGGAAAATACAGAATCTTTATACAGTGACATGGGTAGTCCTCAACGAGAAAGTGATTTTGGAGCAAATTCCAGAAGGATCTAAGAAAAGAGGCCAAGTAAACTTCTGGGGAACAGTACATATATCCACAATTATCATCTGACTGCACATTAGTAACAAAAAGCGTGACAGATCATTTTAATGTATATTCAATATGGAGAAAATGTAGCTTGCATTAAGGAGGTAAGAGAAAAGGATGCAGAAACATCAACCTGGCTATTGGCTTTGAAGTTAGTGTTGTTTAATTCTATAGTCTCAGCAAATCGAATCAATATGCTTTGAGTATCCACTGCAAAATTGGCTCCCTGAAATGGGGAGTAGGAGACAGGTTCATGATTGATTAGGAAATGTGTCTACGTGAAACCGGTTCCCAATATCTGGCAAACGAAACCTTCACCACGATGCATTAAGTCAAGATAGTTCCCTCCAGTGTGTTAAGTCTTGTACAAAAGAGAAACTTCTTTTTGGCTAGAGGTTAGAAGGCACATGTAGAAAGAACGTTTCAGGAGAGAAGGAAAGAAAGCCACAGCAGACGATCAGGATCCTCAGAGATCCTGGAACTGCTCAGACCAATAAAGACATAAAACAAAACAAAACTAATTAGACTGGTAGCCAGTGTGTTTCTTAGGAGCTATGACCTATGTTTTTCATGGTGTCTCATAGTTAATGATCATAATCTTAACCAAGCTTACCGTAAGGCAATGCAGGTGCACTGTAAGAATTTTAAATGTGAAACTATTACTTTAGTAGCCTATAAAATAATGACACAGATGGAGATTGATCATTTGTGGACAAGTCAAAGAACCAGAGTTAGACAGAATGCTAGAGCTGTGTAGAGTTCAAAACAATGCTGGGGTGTCCAAATGGAGGCATCCAGTCAATAAATGGAACTTTGGGATCCTTTCCTTCAAAAGAAAAGTTAGCAGGGGAGGGGAGTAGCATTTGGGAATTATCAACACATAGAAAAGTAAAATTAGGAAAATGGATTATATTGTTCGCGTAGGGCATACATACATTGAAATGAGAAATGGGCAGAATGAAATCTCAGAACAACACTAAATTGTAAGAGCTAGGCAAAGGAAAGTGTTCATGCAGAGGTATGAAAAGGAACATAGGCAGCTAGAGAGTTACAAGAAACACCACACAGCTTTTAATGTGACCTGCATTTCAGGTTAGCTGCACTCCAAGTACCTGTCAAGAAATGTAAGTGCCAATGTCTTGGTGCTCTGTTGAAAATACAACCTTTTTGATATAACCTTAGGGGTATGCAGTTTATCCATGTTACACGATCTATTCCTGGATTTCATCAGAACAGCTGAGGTTGAAAATATAAAGTATGTCATTTCAGTCTGCTTAGAATGAATGTATTGAAATACCTCTGACAGCAGTGATTATGGGGTGCCATGAGATGTTGCTTCAGTATACGTCCACTGTGTTTTTGGTAACGCAGTGTTCAATAAATACGTTTTCTGTGTGAAGGCCCCCACTAGCATTGTCTCCTTGGCCACTGTGCTGGTAATAGTAATAATATATCTCAGCAAATTCCCTGTTCTTGTATGCTATTAACTGACCAAACAATTGATCTCCAAAACCTGTGGATACTGTCATGTTCCTTACACCATTGGCTGTAGAGTTCTCCGGTTTCTGGTTACAAAATCCTCATTTTTTCCCTCTCAAACCTGCTTGCTATTGGTCTTACCTGCTGTGGAGTCATCTGTGTTTGTTTGTGTAACCCTGTCCAAACTTAAAAAAAAAAATTACTTCAACGTCTCTTCTATTAATGCTTTCAATGCATCTTGTTTCCTGCTGACATAGTGACTGATGAAGTCTTCATACCTTCTTTAATTTTTTCCTATGTTTTACCACATGCATGCATATGTATGTGTTTGCACGTGTATATATAAGTGAGCTATTTCTTTAGGAGCCAAGATTCTGAAACTCAGTGAAAAAAATAATTGAAACTTTTTTTTAACATCATTAACTAGTCTTATTTCTTTCTCTGTAAGGTCACTTAAAGAAATGAAGGTTAACTTGTTATAGTCACCTTCCACATGGGTCCCCAATCATCCCCGCTTCCTAGTTTTCACTCTCTTGTGTAGCCCCTTACAACATGGTACCAAGATTAGTTTGTGTGACCAGAAGCATATGGCAAAACATATAACGTACAGAAAACAAATAAGCCCATACTTTTAGGGCAGACTGATTTTTGACGGGGGTGCCAAGTACTTTTCGTGTTGAAGTAACGATCACTTCTACAAATTTTGCAGCGACAACTGGATATCCACATGCAAGCAAATGGAGTTGGATTTCCAGCTTATAACATATACAAAATCTCACTAAAAATGGATCAATAACCTAAATATAAAAGCTAACCAAAAACTCTTAAGAGAAACCATGGATGTAAATATTCATGATTTGGATTTGGAATACATTTTTAGATACGACACCAAAAGCATGAACGCAAAAGAAAAAACAGGTGCATTGGAATTCATAAAAAACAGGACGTTACAAAGAAAGTGAAAAGACAACTTACATAATGTAGACATATAATGAACTCTTGCAATTCAACTTCACCACCACCACCAAAACCACCCAATTTAAAAATTGTTAAAGGGCCCTGCCTGGTGTAGCTCAGTGGATTGAGCGCGGGCTGTGAACCAAAGGGTCGCCGGTTCAATTGCCAGTCAGGGCATATGCCTGGGTTGCAGGCCAGGTCCCCAGTGGCAGCCGCATGAGAGACGACCACACATTGATGTTTCTCCCTCTCTTTCTCCCTTCCTTCTCTTCTGTCTAAAAATAAATAAATAAAATCTTTTAAAAAATTGGTAAAGTGCTTGAATAAACTGATCTCTAAAGAAGGTATACAAATGGTTAATAATCACACAGAAAAGTGTTCAACATTAATAGTCATTATGGAAGCACATTAAAAAATACAATGAGATACCGTATAATATCTACTCTTATGGGTGTGATTGAATAAAATGGAGAATAATGTTTTGGTGAAGATGTGATGAAATTAGAACCTGCTTTCATCGCTGATGGGAAGGTGAAACAGAGTATCCACTGTGGAAAGCATTTTGGCAGTTCCTCAGAAAAGTAAACATAGAAATCCATGTGACCCAGTAATTCCACATGTACATATATACTCAAAACAATTGAAACTAAGAACTCACATACTCGTGTTTTTATTTTTATTATATATAGCATTATTCAAAACAAAATAAAACAAAAGGTAAAAACAATCTTAAGTACCCCATCAGCAGATGAATGGATAAACAAAGTATGGCATATTCTCACAAATGAAATATTATTCAGTAAGAAAAAGAATAAAATTCTGATACAGGTGACAATATGAATTTTGAAAAACATCCATTTTCCTTATTCAGTCATGTTTTACAGGTATGTGAATCTAATTGAAATGTGAAACACTGTGAAGAGTTTCTAGCAACTGTTAGGTTGGTGCAAAGACCTGTAAAGAAATAGTAAAAATTGGTCCAAAGTGATCATGCAAAACATCGACAGATACAACTTGAAATCTCCATAAATTAACAGGTATTTTTCGCTGAACTAAAAGGTACATATCCCACTTGCGGTGCAACTTATGATGACAGTTTACAGTTTATGGAAAAAACTTTATTTCAGAATCAAATTAATAGTTTAAATTTCAGTGAGATGAAAGCTATTAATATAATACTTAAGGGAAATAAGATTATCTCACAAACAGAACCAACTGTGGGAAAATATATTTCCAGGTAATATAATAATAATGTTTAATTAAATAATTGAAGCAATTACAAGGTCAAAGTGAAAATGCAATTAGAAAATCCAAAAGATAAAATTAACCTGCCTTCAGGGATTAGCAATAAAGATAGTTAATGTACTTTGCTTCTGTAAAAAATATAATATTATAAACATCATATTAAACTTTAATTATGTGGAAACAATTAGAGTGTACAAATGTTTATGAAACTTTTCAATTAATCGTTAATTGGTTTTCTGGTCCACAAAACAAAACTTGCTGGAGGATAGGTAAAAATCCTGCTCCTTTAAACAGTGTTCAATGGCAATCTAATAAAATTAAAAGTAACAAAAGGAAAGTATTACCCCTTCAGCTAAGATCATCATAGCCAGAGCTATGCTTCACTCTACCCTAGTTTTGATTCATTTGCATGTGCCCAGTGTACTGAGGTTCAGGTGTCCTCAATGAATGTGGTGATTGCAATGAAAATCAGTGCCACACTTACAAAAAATCATCAAAGAAGCATAAATCACTGCCTCTTTGTCAAAGCCTTCTTGACAAAGAAGAGTAGGAACGATGTATAAACTAACCAGTGAGCAAGGAAATATATAGCAAGAGGATAAGAAATATGTCTGGAAAATAAAGGCAGACGATAGATTTTAGGGGTGACTGTTCTGGAGGGCAGTGAAGAGCACCAGTTAAGGTGAGGAGTGTGAATGGTGGTAACCGAGACACAAAGAGATACGTGGGCTCACTGAGTGGATGGTGAGTGGGAAGTGAGTATACCTAGAACTTGTGCCTCCGGAAGTAGGAAAGCCAGGTCACTGGTGGCGAGGTGAGCAATTAGGGGGGTTTGTTCAATAGCAATGGTCTTTTGATTTGTTCTGGGAAGAAGATGAGACTTTTGACAATGATAGACACCATTTTGTAACCTCCAGGACCAGAAAATATACCATTGTCATGAAAACTCTGTGTTTCTAGGTTAAACTATTTTAAAGGTTATTAGTAAAATTAACCTCAAATCCTGTCCAAAACACTAAACATAACCAAGTTTATAGTTCATATTTCCTTGTCTTAAATTGTGCTACCCTGGAAAAAGACAAGATTTTGAGAGAAAATTCATTTTGAGGGGATTTTAGAAAATATGCTTCAGGAAGCCAAGGACAGAACAGAAGCTGATATTTGGTAGGTTAAGGCAGGTAAGTGCTGTGGGTCATTGGAAATCCACCCAGAGGAAACCTCTGAGAGACCACAGAAAATGTGCCCCTTTGACATCCTGCCCATGGGCTGAGGAAGCTTGTTTATTTATCCATCAACTGCATTCATTGTTGGCTGAGGGCTGCCTCAGGGGCACCAGGTCCTTATCACTTCCAGCAAGAGCCCTCAGGCAGGTAGGCAGGTATTGGCAGTAGGAGGCAGCTGAACAGAAACTGTGAGTGCTGAAAAGGTGTGTCAGGCTGAATCCTGCCATTCCCAAAGGCTCCTTCGGTCTCAGCCTCTATCCCTGATCTCATTCTATACCTAAACACTTATCACACCTATTCACGGAGGCAGTCACATTAGGTAAAACCTCGCTTAAATTAGTTGTCCACTGACATTTCAAGGGGACCTGGTCCCATGTTGGAAAGAGCTTAGTGCGTGTCCTCCAAGCGCTGTGCTGGTCGGAGGTGAAAACGAGGAAAATTAGTGATGAGAGGTAAACCGTACTTCGAGCGGGTAGTGCCCGCATCTGTAAATTACTTCCCGGCCCAGAGCAGAGGGAATTACTTTAAGGACATCTTTCTCCTCTTTCTCCATCCTCCCTTCTCCAAAGGCACTGTGATAACCTGGTTTGGATCATCAATGTTATTCTGAATGTATCATGTGAACAATCTCCATGTAACTGCATCTCACATTTTGATATGCATAACTATCATCTAGGATTTGGTTAAAATACATATCATCAGACGTCACTTCTAGGGAATTTAATTCTAGTGTCCCTGTGTGAGGTCCAGGGCCCTCCAGTTCTAATAAGTGCCTCTAAACAATTTTGATACATATGGTCTCTGAGTCACTTTCCAGGAACATTGTATAGTATATTTTAGGGATATTTACATTTTAATTGAGAATACTAAAAAATAAGCATTTTTTTCTCTGTACCATTACCAATGAAAATTTATGAATAAAAGATCTAGAGAGAGTCAGATTCTGAAAACTCAAATATGGGAAGAAATAAAAATGTTAATATTTTAACCCTGCCCTTCACTCTGATTTTCACCTCCACCTTGTCCCCACCTGAATAGGAAAATTATAGTGGATTTTGTATGTGCAGTGACCACCTGGAGAGAAATCAGAAGATACTACTTTCCACAAGGCATTTAAAATTTGGCAGGAAGATGGTGGGTGGACTGATCAGTGTCCTTTAAGAGATCTACAGATGTCATTTGTGGGCTGAAATTTATAGTGGTGAGTGATGAATAGAATTGACTTCTCTAATCTCAATGACAAAAGTGGAATCTCAGAGGCAAATACCAGTGATCCATCAAAGAAAGGAAGGGAGGGGGCAGAATGACATCCAGAATGGTGGCCAACCAAGCATGGTCCCCTACAATGTCAGAGGCGGACAGTCTGTTGAGCTGCTGCTTGATATGTACAGGAAGGGAAAGTCTAGCACTGAGAGGCACAGCCCTCACTCAAGTGAATCCTGTGAGGATGATTAGCATCTTACTAATCCATATGTTGGTTACAGAGGTGGAGCACCTTGCAGGGAAAGAAGATACTTGAAGGGAATCCTACATATGACCACGGGTTCATACTGTGGCCCCTCCCCCAAGCATTCCCAGGAAGGACCTGAAGATGTTTACTGGAGTTTATGTGTGTGACAGAGCACTAGAAAATGAGAATTACCTAGAACTTTCTGAAAATATCAGATGTTGGTTCAGATATTGGTTCTACACTTACTTACACTTGCTTCCCAGCGACCCAATGCCACTCTGGCACACCAGTACATGAGGGACTTATGGAGGTCAGGTAATAGACAACAGGAAGATTTAATCTAGACCATTTTAATAAAGCATCCAATGGAACTGATAAACAATCGTGTATTATTTTACAAATCACAGCATATAAACTACAATCTACCTTGGTTTCATTATCCATGGAGTAAGTGTATGATGGCAGAAAGAAGTACTCAGAACTCCCTGGAGCTACGCACTGCTGCAAAGATAGTGAATCGAAGTACTTGCTGCATCCCTGAGGATTTGCAGAGATGATTTCCATCACCAAGAACCTGAAGGATGTGGTGTACTGACTCCTACATCTCCCACTGAAATTGCTTCATTGTGTAACACTCAAACCAACTGAACAAGGCATAATAGTACTAGATGGTTGCAGACTTAATCAGGTATTTATGTCAATAAGAGCTTTGGTTCCACAATGCGATCCTTTTTAAAGCAAATCAACACAGCCATTGGCACCTGAAGAGCAGTGTATGCTTATTTTACATTTTTGTCAGTTTACATTTACAAAACAGTGCTAAACAAAAGGAAAATGTCTTTAGCTTATTCCAAGGCTAAATCAATATACTGTTGTCTGTATAATACTGTCCAATCTGGGAGGAAATTCATCATGTTCAAATCCCACAAAACATTGCATCTCATTGGCTAAATCTCAATGACATTATGCTAATTAGGTATTGGCTATAAAGTAGTAAACATTCTATATATCATAGTAACACATAAGTGTTTGTGATGAAGAGTGAGGGATGAACCTGGTTAAATTTCAAAGAATTTGTCTGAGGCATTGTGGGATATTCCTTCTAAAGTAAAATGTGGTGGCCCATTTTGTTACACCAATGAAAGGGAGGCACAATGCTTGGTGGATGCATTTAGATTAGGAAAGAACCTGTATCATATCTAGGTATGCTTTTCCTGTCCATTTATTGGGTAAGCTATGAAGCTGACAGATTTAAGTAGAACCTTGAATAAGAGGAGACACAATTATTATGACTTGGGTGTTTTTTGGTTCACTGAATCATAAAATTGGTCATGCAGGACAGTACTCCATTATAAATTTGAGGTAGTATATAGACTACTATGACCAAGAAGGTCCAGAATTCAAAGTAAACTTCCTAAAAAACTGGATTATAACTCAATAACTTAATTTGCTAGATTTCTCCCAATCTGCTAAGGCCTCAGTTAACACAAGATAGAGAAATGCAGCCACGGTTAACACATACACTTTCATGGCATTGCAGAACCAGTTGGAAGTTGGCCAGGCACCTAAATATAGCAACATTGGCAAACTGGTAATAAGGATGGACTTCTTGGATAAACACTGAGTAGAAAGATATTTGGATTACAAGTGAAGGCAAACAGTGAGCATCCGAGGTAGGTAAGGTTCTCAGGGATAAGGAAAGCTAGGTGACCCCTCCTATAGATGAGAGTCAGCCTCTTTTCCTGGCTACTATGTAATGAGGGACTAAAGGTCCTGCAAATAAATATGGTGACAAAGAATGAGGCTCTTAGGACTCTCACTAATACAGGCCTTCTATAAACCAAAGCTGATCTGGATAAGCTTTGCTGGGTACCTCATATTCCAACAACCAGGGGCCAGCATCGAGAGACTAGTGTGACATTGTTCTCTAGGATGACCAGTCGACTAGTGCCAGGTTGATTTTATTGGAGCCTTCTCATCACGGAGGAGCACAGTTCATTTTCTGTACTTTGATAGACATATATGAAGTGCTTCCGCCAGCACCACTTACAATTAGTGTCCCGGCTGCCTTCTCCATTGCCAAGGAATCATATACAGTATTGTCTGTAATCAATGGGCATATTTTTCATCAGAAAATGAATGACAGAAGTGGATTCACTCTCATAGAATTCACCAGCCATCACCCAGAGCACAGCTGGACTGATGGTTGAGCAGTTTACTGAGAGCTCATTTGTGGCAGCACCTAGACGAGATACTCTAAGAAACCGAGATACCATCCCAAAGTCTGCAGCATATGCTTTTAAAGCTATATATAATACAGTCTTACTTACAACCTGGATATATGACTTAGAAATCAAGATGAGTGTCCTATCACACTATTGCACTTAAAAAGTCCCCATGGAGCAATTTTTGGTGGTCCCCATAACCTCGGACTCTATTGTTTTGAAGATTTTACTTCCCAGGGAAGAAGATAGTCTTAGTTATAATGAAGTGAGGAAGAGGTCAGTCCCCTAGCCATTTGAGAGCCCCATACCTCTGAACCAACAGCAGGAAAGGCGCTTACATTATTGTATTATTATGTCATTGTGGTTGATTTGGATCATCAGGGGAAACTGGACTGGTGCTACATATTTTGGGTAATCATAATTATATTTGTAATTTAGATAATTCACCGAAGGCTTTTTTGCTTGGTAATTCTGGTCAGTGAAAGATTCTGGTAACACACACACACACAAAAAAAAAAAAGTAGTAATAAAGAATTACACCCTGTACTAATGAATGTTTGGGTTACCTCTCCAGGAAAAAAAAACAAAGCACCTGTTTAGGTGCTATGAAAAGTGTTAAAGAGGGCAGGTATGATTACTAGCTCAAAGCTCATGTAATAATCCTATCTCCCTTTGCATTTGTCCATGTTCCTTAGGGACCCTTCCCCTTCTTTCCACCATTAAACCACCAGGATCCCCCTGTCTGCCTCTGTCTAATGTCAGTTTGTTCTTTATTTCAGTGCCTCTGGTTATATTTTGCTTGATTGTTTTGTTGATTAGGTTCTACTTACAGGTGAGATCACATGGTATTTATCTCTCTCTGACTGGCTTATTTCACTTAGCATAATGCTCTCCAGTTCCATCCATGATGTCGCAAAGGATAGGAGTTGAGGTTGGGGCTGGGGAGAGTGGTGGGAGAAAATGGAGACAACTATACTTGAACAACAATTTTTAAAAAGACATGTTTAAGCATGTGGGAGAAAGGGTGTGACAGGAAACTGGAAACATCTATTACCTTTCTCTTCTACACTGAAATTCTCTTCCCCAGCCAGGATCAGAGATAGTAGATAGAGCCAGCCCCAACCAGATGATCTTTCTGTCTTCCTTTTCCTGGCTTAATTTCTGTAGGGCTCTGACTTCCAGCCAGAGTAACCCAAAAGATCTGCAAAATGCACTGGACAAAAGGCAGAAATACTCTGGTTCCTTAGACTCAACAATATGTATGGCAAAGGAGTTTATGGTATACTTTGCAAAATAAAGAGAACTGCAATTGTGCCTAATCTCAAGGCATTAGAGAGCTCAGAATCTGATCTAAGAGACCATGTGTATGTGAAATCAGATTACACTGTGATTTAAATGGCAAATTCTACCGTTAATGGATTGGCGAAGAGGGCCAGTTATTTTGTGAAATGAAGACAGTACTGTGTAGAATTGGTATTAGGATTAAATGAACAAATACACATGAAAGTACTTAGAATGCACGGAAGAAAAAGGAATTCTACGGAAAGTAACCTCATAGGGTGACCTGATCATATATAGCTACCTGGACAGGTAATGGTGGGCAGTCATGCCCCAGGCACGTGACTGTAGTAACAAGCTTATCTTTGCCTTAAGTAAACCCTGTCCATTGCTTCTGTGCAACTAGGAAAACACACCTGAAAAATACCTCTTTTCAAACCCCTCCTCAGTCCTGACCACCCTCTAGAGAACATAGAATCTCAACTATCCTGTGATCCTATTCCCAACTTGCTTTCTCCACCTTCATGCATTCTTGCTTATATTCCCTCCTTAATTTCAAATGCATAAAGGAAACCACAAAACTCTCCAAAGCATTTGAGATCTTGCTCCCAGCAATTCTCGTCAGTTTTGGTTCAAATAAACTATTATAAAAATATTAAAAACCAAAAACAAAAACCAAAAAAATAAAACCTTCATGAAATATCATGTGAAATATGCCTTAAATGTCTTTTCGTTCTTTTTGTTTTTTTTTTTTTTTTTACCATGTTTAACTCCTTCTGACTTTCATTTTCAATCAAAGATGATTGCTTCTCTCAAGGCTTTTTTCTCTATACAATATTCTCCCTTTGGTGTCTGTAACTACTGTTTCACTTGTTCTTTCTAGTTAAAGTTGATATTTACTATTGCAAATAAGTGCAATCGACTTCTCTGCTCCTTCTTCCTATTTATCTTCACCTGCCCTCACTTTTGTAAATAGTACCTTTATTAAAACCATCCTGAATTATAGTAATTTGAGTATATCCTCTGCTTTATATTAGACACTTCTCTAATAATCTCTGTTAGTTTTATTATGCATACATATGCGTCATATTTTACCTAAAAAGCTGTATTTGTCTTCTATTGTTCTCAGCTACTGGATCTGAATTAACAGTAGAAGTTACATATTAAAATCCTGTTTTGTTTTTTTCTTAGTTTTATTTTTATAGTCTTTTTTGGCCAACATTTTCATTATTTCTTTATTTTTATTTTCACTATTATATTTTAAACACTATTTTCATAATAAAATACTTAATTAAGAATGTTTATTAGAAATAATATAAACCACAAGACTTTACTATGTACTGAATAGATTTAATATTAAAAATTGAATTGGAGTATCCTCTGTGACCCTCCCAATAATATTGTATTTTTAAAATTTCTTAACTTCCATTATTTTAATTACATTTATATATCTGTACCAAGTATGCCCTTTCTGTACCTCTGTTTCTCTATAGTCATTTACATATATGAAAATGTGAGTGATTTGAATCTGCCCTTATATCCTTTTATAACTTCCTACTCTTAATATTATTTTTCAAATATTTATCCATGTTGAAATATGTAGCTTTAGTTATTTTTATATACAGCATTGCATTATGTAATTATATAATGATTTATCAATTGTCCTGTGATGGCTTTATATGTCATTTCCAAATACTTACTTTTACAAATAATAATGCTGCTTTCAACATTTTGATTTATCTTCTTGTATATAAATATGTGCAAGAATATCTTTAGAGTTTTATAAAATAATTGGAACTGCTGTGTTGTAGAATATTCACAGCTTCAACTTTATGAGCTATCGCTAAATCACGTTATTAAATGGTGGTAGATTGATTCATATTACTTCGGAATATAAAAACAAAATTTCTGCACTAATTATATAGCTTATGACATTCTTTTTTTTTAAAGATTTTATTTATTTATTTATTTTCAGAGAGAGGAGAAGGGAGGGAGAAAGAGCAATGTATGGTTGCCTCTCACATGGCCCTCACAGGGGACCTGGCCCGCAACCCAGGCATGTGCCCTGACTGGGAATCGAACCGGGACCCTCTGGTTCCCAGCCCGCGCTCAATCCACTGAGCTACACCAGCCGGGCAGCTTACGAAATTCTTTAACTTTTAAAAATGTTTCATGTTAAATTTCTCTTCTAATTTGAAATCCCACTGGAAATAACTCTTCCATATACAGATATTTTCCATTTTAATTTAATTATTTTTAAATTGTAGTATGTGTGTGCATTTTTAATCTTTTCAAATAAGTCCTTCAGAACAAGTTTGTAAAATAATTTTACAAGATTTTAATTGTTTTCTTTTTAAAGAGATCTGTTAGACTTAGTTTCATAAGAAATAATCCCCCTATAAAATTACCTTCTATTTTCTTCAAAAAATAAAATTGTATAATTTTAATGTTTTTGGTATATCTTATATGGTAGATCTCAAATTATATTTTTACATAACTAGCAAATGACCACTACATTAAATTGTCTAAAATTTACTCACTTATTTGAAATATTACACTTATCATATATCAAATTTTAATATATGTGTGGTATCAGTTTTTGAGTACTATGTTTTATTGTTTTATTTACTAACCTTCAGCAATGACATTATAGTGTCTTATTTTCCATACTTGTGGTTACACGCTGGAAAATATTTTCAACTATCTCTTTTTTTTTTCTTTTTTAAGTTCCTGTTTACAGCTTTTAATTTTCAAGTAATTTTATTTTTACTATTGTTCTCTAAAGGTTATATTTTAATTTTTTTTAATTAATATGTCATGCCCTGGCTGGTGTGGCTCAGTGGGTTGAGTGCTAGCCTGTGAACCAAAGTGTTGCTGGTTTGATTCCCAGTCAGGGCACATGCCTGGGCTGCAGGCCAGGTCCCCAGAAGGGGCATATGAGAGGCAACCACACATTGATGTTTCTCTCCCTCTCTTTCTCCCTCCCTTCCCCTCTGTCTAAAAATGGATAAATAAAATCTTCAAAAAAATAAAATTAGTATTTAATTTTCTTCTTTGCTATAGACAACTTTTATCTTAGAGTATACCAAAACTTCTTTTTTTGTGTCACATTGTCTTGGTTTATATTGTTTCTGTGAGGTATTTACTGTGTTTTCTCCAATAGTCTTTTGTTCTTATTGTCTGTCAGGATAGAGGCTTTATCAGTCACCCCAGAATCATTGCCCATTGTCATTTCCAATTGCATGAGCAGTGCCTACAGACTGCTAGGCATTTGAAAGGGTGAGTACCCATGCTGTTTATTGAGAGATTCTTAATTCTAAGTATTATTATTATTATTATTATTATTATTTATTTTTATTCTTCTGCATTATTGATTGCTCAGAAAAGATCTCATGTTTTCTGAGTACGGAGTTTATGGCTGAATCCAGTGATTTTATAGCTGAGTTCAGGGGGGTTACTCAGGAAATGACATTCCACTTGTAGACTTTAATGCTAGGTGTCTAGTGGTGTTTCATCTCCTGAAAGTCAAATTTCAGTATTCAGAGAAGGCTAAGGATCTAGTGTTCTAACTAAATTAACTTTCCATCAATATACACAAAAAGATCTCTTTTTCTTTTTCATCAGTTTGACAATAGACTTCAACAGATCCAAGATTTTCTCAACTTTAATACTCTTATGTTTTTATTCTGCTTTTGTAATTCTCTTTATCATTCTTTGTTTCAATTAATATATCTAAAATATAACTTCATATACTAAAATTATTATAGGTGATTCAATGAAATTGTGTTTATTGAAATGTCTTCGAATTCCTTTTAGTGTTCAGACTAGTAGTAGCAGGAACTTCATAGAAATACATTACCTAGTCAATAATATAATGCAAGTTACTCACAGGGCCATGATTAAGACACACATTTAAATCTACAGTTAATGACAATGGTGCTCTTTGTGCATACGTTTTTTCTGGCCTTACGGTAAAAATACTATTTCGTGAAAATTTTCCCAGTATTACTCTCATGAAATTATAACATTAAATATTGCAAAATATAAGTATTGCAAATTTACAGAACAGATATAACTATTTAGGAAATATATTTGAAATACTTCTTTCCTCATCCTCCAAATATGTAGAAACCATGTTATATAATGTGATTAAATTTGTTAATTTTTGATGCGGACTCTGGCCAGAGGTGTCCATGGTGTTGTGGATGCGATTAACAGATTCACACGGACTGCAGAAGTCCTGCGGAGAAAAGGGGCAGCACGGCCACTCTCTGAGTGAGAGAGCGCCCCGACCCCTGCCTGGACAGGCTTTTATTGTTTTCTGGGAGCATTACATCAAGGGAGGTCCTCATTCATCATTGTCAGGCAGTAATGATCAAACGATAGATAACATTCAAAGAACTGTGAGGACTTATTCTGAGTAAGGGTTAGTTAGCTAAAGGGCCATAAAAGTTTGGGAAACAAACTCATTTCATGCTTGGACCCTTATCAGAAAATTGAGGACATTCTTAGCAAAACAGGCTTCACAGGATTTTATGCATTCTTTCTTAGGCCTGATTGCCCCTGGGAACTGCTTGTTCCTGCCCAGGGCTGCACCACCCTCCAGTATTGTTTCAGGCTTAAGTCAGGTGGGGGAAGTAAGGCAGCCAAGAGATTAGGAGACTTCTTACAGACAGAATGAAGACTCAGGCTATGTCAAAGCAAAGGGGATGAGGGTCCATTACCCCCTTTTTCTATGCCCCCCAAGTCCTTCCCTGGGGGCCCCTTCACAACCATGGGTGTCTTAGGTCCTCCCTTGAGGAAACTCACCCGTCATTCACTAACCAACCATCCACCCGGGGCCAAGCAGGGTGAAGTAACAAGGGGCAGAGGCGGAGCCCATGCCAGGAAGATAAACTTTGTCTCCATAGCGGCTTATGGTCCCAAGGTCTCTTTACTCAGCCTTAGCCATGAGGGGGTTACAGCTTCTGAAACCAGGCAGGGTGGTCCCCAACAAATATTTGGTGGGGAAAAAAAATGAGAAATACAATTTCATTGAAATGAAGAAAATCAGAATATTTTATCATTTCATAAATATTTTCTTTACAAAACGGTGCCTTATGTCACTAGCCATTAGTTTGTTTGTTTTTTTCCCACTAGTATGTTTTTATTGTTTGCCCAGATTTCAGAACTACTGTTGTTCTGTTGTGCAATTTCAACTCAGTTTGTTCAGAAAGTAATTCTATTATAAGTTTATTCACTTTTTCTTTGGTAGAACACCTTGATAAAATTGCAAACAGCAGTAAAATGTGCATTCCTTTGTGCTGATTGTTGAGGCTTACAAAAAAAAATATATGTTCCTAAAGATCCTTTTAGTGTATAAAGGAACTTATGGCTTTATACTTCGGTTTTCTTATAAAGTTTTTGTTTACAATATGATTTAGGTTCTAAAAAAGGCTTAGAAAATTGAATTAACACTCGAGCACTCATGTTCCAACATACTATGGAAAGGAAATGCCTTATCTTCACACAGACTAAGAAAAAGTTACTCCTACTTTTAGTCATTGAATAATTACAGCTTATCAATTAATCAGTCAATCATGCTAGACACACCTTTGAGAGTTATACCTAAAATAGCATTTAATTTTTTTTTCATTTGGCAAAGATAGCTTCATTTTTAAATATTAAAGTGAATCTTAATTTAACTATATGGACTATGAATTATACATATTCAGAGGCCAAAGAGAATCAGAAAAAATAAAATAAATGAAATAACTTTCAACTTTAATTAAAATATTTATTAATTTTGACAACTGAGTTTCATAAACATTCATATTTATTTATATATATAATGTATATCATTACAATAGTGCATTTGTTTAGAATATTAGATAAAATAGCAGTAAATTAGCTTATAAAGCTAATACAAGCCAAAATGATTGTCACTAAACATGATAAAACTTACATACTAAATTTGAGGTTTAGTTGTAACTTAAAAGTAATAGTTTCCTGACACTTCAAAGAGGCTTTCCTCTTGCATCTTGTCCACCAACATGCCATCCAGGCAGAGGAAGACCTGGGAAGTTCAGGGTCCTGTGTGCCATGACCAGGGCCGCATGGGCAAGCACAGAAGTACCCGGGAGGGAGGCCGAGGTAAGGGGTGGCTTGCATCACCACAAGATCAACTTCAACAAGTATCACCCAGGTTACTTTGGGGAAGTTGGTATGAGGCATCGCCACTTAAAGAGGAACCAGAGTTCTGCCCCACTGTCAACCTTGATAAACTGTGGACCTTGGTGTGGAGAGCAGGACCAACAAAATGTCATTGGTTCAATAAGACAGCATAAAGTACATAAAACAAAGTGCAGTCATGTATGTGAACTAAAATGGCTGTCAGTCAGCCATGATTTTGGTTCAAGAGGAAAATGACCTAAGTCAGAGCAGACACATCTGGCAAGGAGGCACACTTAAGATATCTGCACAGGTGGTGAGAGTAGCCATGTCTACAAAGCAGGACCACCCGTAGATAGGCTCCTAGGGAAATTCACCACTTGGCATCAGGGTTGCCAAGTCATTTATCAAAAAGACCCAGAAGGTGGAGGACACAACTTTCAAGGTATAACTGAGGCAGGCTCCATGCCATGCTGATCTTCCTTGGCATCAGCTGCTAGAAGCTCTGACCTGTTGGAATAAGGACTTTGCCTGCTCTGCTGCCCACCTGGCTCTGGAGATTCTTCCCTGCAAGACACTGACAACTCCCTTGCCCACCATGCTCTCTCCTGAACCTGCAGACTGAGACTTTGGGATTCGGGTTCATTATTCCCCATTGATTGCTGTGTGTGTGTGTGTGTGTGTGTGTGCATATGTGTTATATTGCTCTTAGATTTAGTGTGAGCGGGATATTAATATATGTTGATGTTCTACTTTGAGTGTACCTGCATTCAATTAAAGCTGAGTGAATAGCATAGATACTGTGTGTGACCCTTGTCTATTCCTTGGTGCTGGGCTGCTCAACGGCAGCTAGCCGAGCAGTTGCCTGGTGGACTTAAAGGAAAGACTGTATCACCAGCAGATGCTCATGCCACTTGGTCCATGAGCAGACACGGGTAAATGCTGCCAAAAACAAGACTGGGGCAGCTGCTATCTTTGATGTGGTGAGATCAGGCTACAAAGTTCTGGGGGAAGGAAAGCTCCAGAAGCAGCCTGTCATTGTGATGGCCAAATTCTTCAGCAGAAGAGCAGAGGAGAAGATCACGAGTGTTGGTGGGGCCTGTGTCCTGGTAGCTTGAAGTCACACAAAGCAGAATTCACTAAATTCTCACAAGTGCTTTGGCAAAAAAAGAAACAAGCAATAGTTTCCTGAGAACTCTTTTTTTTTTGTTTTTGTTTTTATTATTGTTGTTCAAGTACAATTGTCTGCCTTCCCCTCACACCCCATCCATCCCCACCTCCCTCCCCTGATTCCACCCCCCTTGGTTTTGTCCATGTGCCCTTTATAGTTGTTCCTGCAAACCCTTTACCCTGTTCCCCTATTACCCCCCATTATCCCCTCCTACCTCCCCTCCAGCTACTGTCAGTTTGTTTTTAATTTCAATGCCTCTGGTTATTTTTTTCTTGTTCGTTTGTTTTGTTGATTAGGTTCCACTTAAAGGTGAGATCATATGGTATTTGTCTTTCACTGCCTGGCTTACTTCACTTAGCATAATGCTCTCCAGTTCCATCCATGCTGTCACAAAGGGTAGGAGCTCCTTCTTCCTTTCTGCTGTGTTGTATTATTTTGGGCTTTATTACCATGTTTATCAACTACTTATTATAGTGTCAATTCATTATATATTTTGGAGATTGAACCCTTGTCTGATGTCATTGACAAACATGTTCTCCCATATGGTCAATTCCCTTTTCATTTTAATGATGTGTTCTTTAGCCATGTAGATACTTTTTAATTTCATGTAGTTTAATTTGTTTATTTTTTCTTTAGCAACAATATTGTCTGAAATAGGATGTCTGAAATTTTACCACCTGTTTTATGCAAGGACTTTTATGGTATCACAACTTTTATCTAAGTCCTTTATCCATTTTAGTTTATTCTGGTGTATGGTGTGGTTTCCAAAATATACAAAGAACTCATACAACTCAATACAAGGGAGACAAACAACTCAATAAATGGTGAAAGAGCTGGATAGACATTTCTCCAAGGAGTATATACAGAGGGCCTATAGACCTATGAAAGAATGCACAACATCACTATCCATCAGAGAGATGCAAATTAAAACCACAATGAGATATCACTTCACACATGTCAGAATGGCCATCATTCATAAATCAACAAACGACAAATGTTGACAAGGATGTGGAGAAAAAAGACCCATAGTGCACTATTTGTGGGAATGCAGACTGGTGAAGCCGCTGTGGAAAACAGCATGAAATTTACTCAAAAAATTAAAAATGGAACTGCCTTATGACACAGTGATCCCACTGTTGGGAATGTACCCTAATAATCATGAATCACTAATTCAAAAGAATTTATGCACCCCCCCCCATGTTCATAGCAGCACTATTTATAATGGCTAAGTGTTGAAAACAGCCTAAGTGCCCATCAGTAGATGAGTGGATTAAAAATCTGGGGTATACTTACTCAGTGGAATACTATGCAGCAGAAAGAAAGAAGTCCTACCTTTTGTGACAGAGTGGATGGAACTGGAGAGCATTATGCTAAGTGAAATAAGCCAGACGGGGAAAGACAAATACTGTAAGATCTCATTTCTAACTGGAATCTACTGAATAAAATAAATTAATGAGAAAAATAGAATCAGAGACATGGAAACAAGGAAGAGACTGAGAGCTGTAAGAGGGGAGGAGAGAGTGGAAGAATGGTGGAAGGAAGTGGGAGGGACGAGTCGAAGACCATGCGTGAATGGCACATGGACTTGGACAATGTAGACTGACTGTGGGCTAGAGGGAGGGCTTGGTGGAGTAGGGAAAAAGTGGGGACAACTGTAATAAAATAAACAATACAAAATAAGAAAAATAAAATAATAGCTATTCTACAAAATGTCAAGTCATTTGTATAGTTATAATAATAGCTATAATGGTGTTTTATAAATATCTGACCTGTCCACTAGAGTGTTTTAGTTATTATATGAGGTAAGATAAATTAATTGACTTGTTAAAAAGTTGTTTTCTTTTCTTATTTATGGAATTTTGGGAACAAATACATTAATAAGAAGAGATGTATAGATTTTGTAATTTAAATGTTTTGACTAGACGGAAAAAAGCAAGCTTCTTTTAATAAGTGAAATAGAGAAATGTCTCCCCCCTTGTAAGAAAACTATTACATTTTATTTATGACAATATATCATAGATAGCCAAACAAGTTAATATAAATGAATGAAAGTCATATTTTAATGCTGTATAATATCTTGTAGTACAAATGATTTATATTTTTAACCAATGTTTTCTCTACTGACTTAAATTTGATATATTCCAGTACTTGTATTATTAACAATAATAATACAACACACGTCCTATTGTTACAGCTGAATTGTGTCTCGCAAAAATGCATATGGTGAAGTCATAAATCAAGCAAATCAGAATTAAATGCATTTGAAGGTCCCTTTTAAAGGATTAATTAAGTTAAAATGAGGTGACTGGGGCAGGCCCTGTTCCACTAGGGCTGGTGTCCTTATAAGTAGAGATTAGGATGTGCACATCCATAGGGGACACCTTGTGGTCACAGGGAAACATGACCATCTATTAGCTGATAGGAGAAGCCTCAGAAGTAACCAACTAAGCCTAACCGTGCTTCCAGATTTCTAGAACTCTGAATTATGACAAAATTTTAGTTAAGTCACGCAGTTGATGGTATAGCTGAACTAGCAAGGTAATACAAAAGTATAAACTTTTTAAGAAATATGCATTCATGCCCTGGCTGGTGGGACTCAGTGAACTGAGTGCTGGCCTGTGATCCAAAGGGTCACTGGCTCAATTCCCAGTCAGGGCACATGCCTGAATTGCAAGCCCAGTTCCCAGATGTGGGAGTACAAGAGGCAACTAATCGATGTATCTCTCACACATTTGTTTCTGTTTCTCCCTCCCTCCCCCTCTAAAAATAAATACATAAAATCTTTAAAAAAGAGAAATATATATTCATTATTTTAATGTATTTATCTTTATATAAAGAAGAGTTTCAATAGTGGAATATTTGAGTCATAATTGAGACACACACATATATAAGCATATATATACTTAATTTCAAAAGCATTTTTAAACATTTCTAAATGTTTATGACAATATGTAATACAAGTGTCAATTTGCCAAGGTTTCACTTATCTTTATAATTTCTACCACTTTAATTATTAAACATTGATGTGTATTTATATATTACATATCTACATATGCATGTATAATACACACATATTAATAAGTATTAATATATAAATACTACTGATTACATTGAATCTTTTACATATTTGCTAGTCATTTGAATTTTCTTATTGTTTTGTTTGATGGTTTTGAGCCATTTGCACAATTCTTCTTGGTTAGTATTGGCTTGCTTGTTTTTTATTGTTTTCCCTTCTTGAAAAAGAAACAAAGAGGAAATTAGGAACAAAAATTGTAAAACAAGAGCCCAGGAGACACATCAATAGGGAGCAGAGCACTGGGCAGACAGTGCTTTTTCAATTTGTTCCATGTAGAGGCAAAAGTAATGACTAAGTTCTCAATGTAAATACATGTGATGGTGTGTATTATAATCACACACGTTTTGTTGATCTTAGATTCTGTATTTATAAAATACACTAAAGGATGTCTTTAAAAGTACTATTGCCTTTAAATTCCATGAATCCATACAGTTGAGTAAATTGTATGGTAGAGGATTAGTTTTCTGCAGTCATCATAAGTAGGCAATTTACTACTAAATCTATTCAGTGGTAACATATGACTTTTTTTAAGCAATAACTATGACATTATTTATGTAGGTTTAATATGCAAAATGGTAATTTGTGTTTTGAAATATCACCTAGAAAAATTAAGCTACAATCTAATGGTTTGCACTGACATTTAATTCCACAATAACTGATTACAGCGTTATATTCCATTATATGTTGGAACCCATTACAGCTTTATAGTATTATAAATAATTTATCTTTTCCCACTGGTTCTTACACTATATAAATATGCTTATGTTGCACCTATTGTTTTCATGTTAACATAATTTATCCCATTCTACATATTAACTACCTTATATTCTTAAAAATTCAGCTGCTATAGTATTTTAACACTATTGGTAAAATATTTCTACATGCTTTTTTCTTTTTAATTTATAGAAAGGGGACCATTTAATGTATTTGCATTACATATAAATTAATAGATGTTCACTGAAATTTAATAAATAGACAATGAACCCCTGAAAATTATTATGGCATTAATTTAATTACATCTTGATTTTTAACTAGAGCTCTAAAAATAATACTATATTGACATTTCAGTGTTTGAAATAAATTTTCATTAAAGCCTGATCTAATTTAATTGCACTTCTATAGTTATTATACTGAAAAAAGAGCAGCTTCTTTATATTTTGAAACAATTTATGTTACAGATTTTCTAGGAAATTTTCATGGAAATTATATATCTAAATTTTATAGTAAGAATAGAATTTCTAAGGTTAAAATATAATTTGGTTACTTTTACATTAAAGCCACACACTATTCAATGATTCCAAAATATAATAACATATGTAACATATTTTAAGTTGTCATCAACTGTTATTTAAATGAATACAATTATTAAATATATAAATTCAGAATATAAAAGCTCAATTACTCAGTTGTTACCAAAAGCTATATTTAATAACATATAATAGAAAGTTAATACATATTAAATATATATTTTACTTTAGAAAAACTGAATATTAACCTTATATAAATATTTCTAAAGTATTTGCAATTGTTTTTGAATACTATCAATATATGAATAACACATGTATAATATAAATGAAGATAATATATATTAATACTTTGATATTATAAAATAAAATATCTTTTTAGTTATCAATGGAATATCCCAAATTTTTTTCAAAAATATTTATTTCAAATTCTCTGATATCAGTGCATTAAAGCTCAACATATATATACAAATAAACAATTATAAGCACTTTATAAGAATGGTAATAAATAACTGGACCCTGACACAGGGAAAGGGGGTTATGGCAGTAAAGTGTAAAGAGAGTCAAGTCTGTGATGACAGAGAATGTTTGACTTTGGGTGGTAGGAACACAATAAATAGAATTGTACACTTGAAGCGTGTATACTTTTATTAGCCAATGTAATTCCATAAGTTTAATAAAATATGAAGTTAAACAAGCCGAAATATAGACTCTTGGATTTAAAAAGGAAAAAATCAAAATTTCAAAAAAGGTATCTTAAAAACAGTAATGAAAAATTTTATTAAAAGTTAATATTCTGGCAATAGTGCAAAAGTGGATAATTACTCTGATAAATATTTTCAAATATATTTTATATATAAAAGAAATATATATATAATATATACTAAATATATATATATTTAAAATTATATATAAAAGAAATATAGCATATTTTATTAATATGGCTAATAAATATAAACAAAAACAAAAAGGAAAACTTAGTATTTTTTTTTAAATGAAATTGCTAAAACCTAAAGTAAGAGTATGGTTAAGTACCACATTCCATCAGTTCTGAAAGACAGTAAGTTGATTGCTGAAAATATTTTTTATACATAGGCATTTAAGTGCATGAAAAGTGATTATACATACATATATATTTATAAATAACAAATTGAAAACAACATATACTTTACAAACAAATAATTCTTATAAAAATGTTCGCATATTTTAAATCTTGTTTTATCTTCAATGCCTCAATCTGCCTGACACACAGTAGGCACTCAATACCTTTTTGGCCAAATGAATGAATAAATTATGAGGAAAAAAGTCTGAAGTGCTGACGTTATTTTTTTTTTTTCCTTCTGGAGAAATGTCTGAAAACTATACCTTGTATTTTCAAGAATGAGGGAAAAAAATAGTCATTTTGAATTACCATTGTTAAGCAATTTGTCAATTATTTTCAAAGTTCAAAATATGCTTTCTTGGGGAATCTAGAAACATGTAAACCGGGGCTTTTCTTACCAGCCGGGAGAAAAGAATCAGAACAATAAATATCTTTCCATGAATGAGAACGTGTGCAAAAAGCCCCTTGGTGCATCAGGAGCCTTGGTAAATTTCTAGAAAGACATAAATGTAAACACACAGCCAAAGTAATATAAATAATACAAAAAGGTATTCTAATGACTCAAGCAAGATTCTTTATGTATATCAGACATTTAGCAAAACTCATTAAGTCTTTCAGGGCAGAAGGTACATTTAGAATGCATTTGTCATTGTTTACTTTCTAGGCCAAAGAATAATTAGGCTGAATGTAATTTATAGTTTAATAGCTATTTGGGGAATTTTAATAACTGTAATTGAAAAGCTATAAATCTTATGTTGTTATAATTATCTCTATGTATTAACATAGTATTTTAAATATTTAGACTCAAATTTAAGAAAGATTTACTAACACAAGAGTATGCAATTTTCAGTAAAAATTCTAGTGGCATTTTTCCTAGAAAAAATGATAAGTATCTGTAGGTTATTAATAATATTCATGTATCATGCATCTAATTTTGAACAAGTCAACTTAAATTTTACTTTCATTAATCCTTTTAAGTTACTTCAAGTCTGTTTTATTTATGAGGTTGTAAAGTGGAGTAGCAGCTCAAAATAATTAATTGAATATCTATAAGAATTTCAAAATTACAAAAAATATGTGTTTGCAAATTCTGTGTTTCTGCATGCAAAATGACAGTGTTGTCAAGAATATAAATCATGGAAGTAAAATTAATGCATTTTTATTCAATAAAAATTAAATCACCCTCATACTATAAAAATGCTTCAAAAGAATAGCATCTTAATTGTTTGATGACAGTCACTTGCACCAGGGTATCTCTATATTTGTAATAGTTCCACCTACCAAGTTTGACTTATGCAATGTACTTCCTAATGGAAATCATCACTTCATATACAGTGGGCTTTATCTATTGCAGGAAAATTATTCCCCTCACTAGCATTGACTAAGAAGCTATTTACACGAGGCATTTGTTCTTGACACTACAAAACTACTTAATGAAATAATAGAAGTTTTCAAATATTGCTGTCTTCCTCTGCACAGTTAGTGAAGGTAATTAGTATTTTAGCTAGACTGAACTGAGCCTTAAAGCAATGGATAAAAGCATTTTTTACTTTTGTTTTACTCTTTAAAAATTAATATATGATTTTTGGAGAAGGCACAGGAAATACACCTCCATATAAAGAATAAAATCCACCATAATCCTGTCTCCCAGTAAAAGCCATAGTTAATAGCTCTAGGGTTTTCTCCTGTATATTTTAATATATGGAATTATATAAATGCTTTCCATATAATTAACATTAATAATACAACTTTATGTAAGATAAATTTCTGGAAGTGAATATATACTGTTAAATTCATGAAACTGTGTAGCATGGAGGTGAAATTCAAATTGAGGAGCCAATCAGCAGGGGTGTGATTCATGCTGTCTCCCAGCTGAGTGGGTGAGTTTAGACAAATTACTCAATCTCTCTTAATCTTCATTTTGTTATCTATAAAATGGGAATAAAATTGTTTCTATCTCATAGACTTATGACAAGGATGAAACCAGCTAATTCAATGCAAAACTTATATGTAAGTCAAATCAAGACATTTAGTTAGTCTTTTCAGGCTCTTACATATTTCCAAAAGGCTTTCCAGAGACAGTGAACATTTAGCTTAGAAATAAGTTCACTAGTAAACAAGTGGGTTCACACACACACACTCTATTGAGTGAGTGTGATTGTGTGTGTAATAAATTAAAATGATGGCCAAGAATGCTTAAATTTTGATTTTTTATATACCCTTTTTAATATCAGGAAAATAGTCTTGAAATAGATAAAGAAACTGAAAAATATAACCAAATATGAGACCAATAGAAGACTGCCTACCATCAAGTACTGTGGACCTGGATGTCTCTCTTTCAGTCTCTATATATTCCAGGTTAAATCATAATTAGATTTACAGGATTTGAAGTCAAGAATCCTAATTCATCCTCAGAGGTGTGTACCCATTCAGCCTTATCAACCTCAATTCAACTGTCTGAGTAGTTACAGAAACTAGCATTTCCAGTGTGTGCTACCCTGAAATTGTCTGAACCATGTGCCACTAAGTGTGGGTTTCATTCTGCATTTTGTACTTTTGACTTTACATGTGAAGTAGTCTGGCCTTCTTTCTTGCTGTCAGAGATCTGGGTTCCATTGTCTGATAGACCCATGTGCTGCCACAAATGTTTTCATAAAGAACTTCACACAAAAAAGCTACTCAGAACACTATCCTATTTCCTGTCACTCATTGTAAGTGTCACTTTTTAATTGCCTATCACAAAGGTTTTGTCTTCTCTTGGCTGGAGATTTAGTCTCTCATACCACCATTTGGAACACCTAGCAAGTTTGTGCACAATGCCAAGTTCATCTGCACAAGTCCAGGCAAAGTTTGGAAATGCCTCAATTGAGGAACCATTAGAGCCAAATGCAATGGGGCTACTTGAGAGTGTTTATTTTGACTGAAAAGATCCCACTGAAACATGCCATCCACGTATACCATCTGGCTTCATGTTTATAATATTTCAATATACTATATTATATGTGACACTTAAATGACATTATTTAAACAAATGTGAAAATTTGTAATAACCATTGCAGGTAATTCATCCACTGCCCACAATATTCACTGATAAACCATTAGGGTTGGAAATTTCTGTACAGCAGACCTGGCCATAACCTATCACAACACTCATTTGTTTTTCTGTAAAGAATTACTGCTATATTAATAAGACTACTAGATTTGCTAGCCTATAAGCAATATTTTTGTTCTAGCATTGATGGGCACCTTCAGGTTGTGGTATCATAGAGTGGGTTCCATTTGGGGCACTTAGAATAGGCTATTCCCAGGCTAGAATTAATGGAAGGGTATATATTATATCAAGTAGAAGTAGATTTGTTCTTTCAGCAAAACTGCCTACACAGTTCACTAGCCCAATAGACAAATGGATAAAAAGTTGTGTGTGGGTGTATGTACATGCGCATGCACACAATAAAATGGAATATTACCTGACCATAAAAGTAATGAAATCTTACAATTTGTAACAGCATGGATTGATCTACAGTTATTATGCTAAGTAAAATAAGTCAGAGAAAGATAAATAACATATGATTTCACTTATATGTGGAATTTAAGAACAATATAAATGAACAAACAAAACAGAAACAGATTCACAGATACAGAGAACAAACTCATGGTCGCCAGAGAACAGGTGGAGTTGAAGGAATGGGTAAAAAAGGTGAAGGGATTGAGAAGTACAGATTGGTAATTGATAGTCATGGGTATGTCAAGTACAGCACAGGGAATATACTCAATAACATTAGAATAGCTATGCATGGTGCCAGGTGAGTACTAGAAATATCAGCGAGGACACTTTGTGAAGGGTATGGAAGTAACAGAATAATATTGAATGTAAACTTCAATTTAAAACATAAAAATAATAATAAAGAGCAAAGAAATAAAAAATTACAACAGCATCAAGAAATCAAGTACTTAGGCATAAATCTAAAAAATATTTTATTTTATTTTTTAAATATTTGAAAAAAGTCCTTCGATCATGAAAAAAAGAAGCTGATCAGAACCCACAGGATGGACTTTTAAGAGCCCCTCTGAAGCTGTGCTTTTGGAAAGCATTGGAATAGGTGACAGGAAAGGCAGTCTCAGATACACAACCTTCTGACTCCTGTTCAGCCACATAAGAGCGGGCCTTGAGCTTGTAACGCTTCCTTACACAGATGTAAAGCCGTCATTGTTATGCTGGGCTCCTAGTCTCGTGTTGGAATATCTGATCCTACTTCAGATTCAATGCACATGTCTTCGTTCTGCTTAAACATGTGTGTCACATGGCACCTGGTCAACCCCACTGCTGTATCTGTTCCTGGCAGGGAAAGAGTGAAGCCCTTTGCTTACAGCATGCTGGGAGAGCATGCAGACCATGGCCTAGCTTTGGTCATGGAATGAGGCTTGCTGACCATGGGGACCAGCACCCACTGCTGAAACTGATCTCGTTCCGTCTCTTTCTTCATGAGCCGTGTTCTCTGTCCAGTGCCTGTGTAAATGGCTTGACACCTGGGACTCCTGCCCTTGGAGCAGTGGGTCTCTTCCTCTAGAGGTTACACTAACTGTCACCTGCTAGACAATAGAGTACATATTTAAAGACTGTGAGCCACTTTCAAGAGGACCATCTGCATATAACTTCTTAAAACCTAACTCCATATATTTCTATTTCTCTTAGGATTATTTTTGTAAATTATTGTCAACATGTTATTATGTTATATCTTATATTTAGGCCATGTGTCCTAAAAAAGAAGGGGTCATAAATAAACTGGTCAAAGTTCTGCTTGCTGGGAATATTTTCTGTGTTTAATCTCTTTCAAGGCCAGCGCTTAGTGGGATAAGACACCTTAAAAGTCCACTTTCAGGTCGTAGAATCCTTGGGAAAGTTAACAGTAACATAGTCCAATCCTTATTAATCTTCAAAGAAAAATATTTACTTGCTTTGAGATACCTGCGTACATAGTAACATCTGTTATAGATGCAAATTTATATTTAGCTATATGTTCATTTTATTTGTTATTAGGTTTTCCAGTAGTCTAAGATTCCTTAGGGCAAGGATGAGTTTGCCTCATTTCACTATTGATTCTCTTGCACAAAATATTTAGTAGGGATCAACACACATTTTATAAGCCTATGAAAAGTCATTAATGCACTAAATATTATCAGAAAATAAATGATCAGCATGTATGGGAAAAAATTCCCATTTTTCCTTAACATTTCTTTAACCTATAGAATAGTCTAAATTGAAATATCAAAATTGCCCTATTTAAAAAAATAATTATTTTCACAAGGTGTTCTGATAACATGCCCAAACTTTGCCCTTTCTATACTCATGCACGCTTTCATCCATAGAATCTTAATTTTGTACAACAGCTTTGCACAAGACATTGTCTTTAATGAGTGGGTTTTATTTAACTTTTATATTAAAATTTTATTTATTTTATTTAGTATACATTTCTGTTACCATTTATCCCAATCTACTGCTACCCAAACTCCTGCACCCTCAATCACTGCACACTGTTGCCCATGCTCATGAGTTCTTTCTTTTCTTTTGTTCTGTCACAGTGAGTTTACCACAGAAAACCCAAACACAGGGATCAGAAAACACAGTCTGAGAGATGTCATATGGCTGGTCGCCACATTCTTCCAGGTACACCACCTCTTCCTAAGCTACGGAGGCTTGATCTGCCCCTGATGTGGAGGACAGTGTTCAGGGGAATGGCGTCCCTTCCCAATTTGAAGACAATATACAAAATGGACACACATTATGAGAATCCACTTGATTTCAAAGACACTAATTGTTCTTTATATATTTAAAAAAAAAACTTTAGCATACTTTTATTTATGTTGTTCTTTTTTATTTTTTTTTATTTTTTTTGCTGTTGGTGTTCAAGTACACTTGTCTCCATTTTCCTACTACCACATGCCCCTGCCCCACCCATCCCCGCCTCCCACCCTCAATCCTATCTCCTTTGGCTTTGTCTGTGGGTCCTTTATACATGTTCCTTGAGGGTCCTTCCCTTTCTTTCCTCCGTTATCATCCTGCTCCCACCCCTCTGATTACTGTCAGTTTGTTCTGTATTTCAATGTCACTGGTTAGATTGACATTAAAATTACAAATTTTAATAAAATGCCCACAAATCCTGTACCCAGCTTTCCCAATTATAAATATTTTGTCTACTATGGCCTACTCTGGTATACTGACTTATTTTTAATATTTGAAAACTAGTTTTATAGACCTGGGGTATGAATTGATTTAGTCACTCTTTTTTGGAGGGTGTCTTTCCATATATCTCAGGTTTACTCATCATAAACTGAAACCTAAAAACAAATAGAACAATATTTATTTCACCAATATCTTTGGATAGTCAACATTCTCTATTTTAATAATTTGATTAAACTAAAGGTAAAATCAAGGATTTAAAAATAGTTACTATTAGACAATGATAATGGCTTTTAGTTAAAAGAAACTTACAAACTTTAAATGGGGAATGCAGAAGAAAATTTAGAATTTTCTATCATTCTTCAGAAATGGTTTGTGCTGAGGGTAGAAGTGAAAAAAAAATAAGATCAACAGGACAGTGATCATAAGCAGACAGGCAATAACTAACAGCATTCCTATTCCCTCAGTATGACTTTTTACATTATCTTTATAAGCAAGATTATTCAAGGTCTATTACTCGTAATCTCAATGAAGTGAATCACAAACTCTCAAAATTGGATGATATTATGGGAATTTTTGAAGAATAAATATACTCCCATATGTATTTATTTAAATATGTAAGTTTTCATAAAAATGACTGACTCTCTAAAGTCAAACTTGCAAAGAGGAAAAGATTAAGGGACCATATTGTGTTATTGTTCTGTATATATGATTTTATATGTATGATTTTACATTTTACACTTTAATTTAAAAATGAAGTTAAAAATGGGACATACGTAAACTAAGCACACTGGCTCCTAATTACATTCTTTAAGAATCAGTAAGCAATCATATACTAATTGAGGACGTGGGAACTTAGCTTTGTATATATTAACTTGTAATTCACTCACTTGTTTTAAGCTGGACCAAAATACTCATACAAGTTTGGTGTAAAATAGAAATAAAACATCTTGCTTTTAACTTCTAGTTGAGCACATTTTCACTTTTCATGGCTATATTGCATATTAACAGAACTGAAAGTTAGCAGATTTGAAATGCTATATAGAAAGGTAAAAAAATTTTCTCAGAATTTTTAAAGATAAAATGTTGTGTCACTCTGCTTAGCTCAAAACTGGAAATGAGTAATGGAAAGAATTACTTTTTAAATAAATGAATGTTCTTTTTAGAGAAATGTGATATCTCCATCAAATTGCTTTCTGCTACTAAAATCATATATATTAGAATTTTACAGCTACATGAGTACAGGAATATTGCCTTCAATGAATGAAACTGAAGTATTTGTGAATATCCTTATAGGACACACAAATAAGTGTTATTTCCAAAGTATATGCATTGGACTGTGCTAAGATGAAGATGTTGGCCAAGGGTTACATAGTATCAGCTATGTAAGATGAGTACTTTTGGAGATCCAGTGCAGAGAATAGTGACTCCAGGCAACAACACTGAGCTGTATACCTGAAATTTACCAAGAGGAATCCTAAGTGTTCTCGGCCCAAAGCAAACAACAACTAAAAATGTAAGGTGATTGACATGTCAATTAGTTTGATTGTGGTGATTTTTTCACAATGTATACATATATTAAATCACCAAGGGGTACACCTTAAATACATACAATAAGAAACCGAATTCTGTGCATTAAATAACACTTTTAAAAGTCAGATGATTGCACATACATTTGATAAAGCATCCACATGCGTGGGCCATGTTTCCTTATCCATTCCGCTATTCTGTGTCTTTTGATTCTCCAAGGAGGACATACAGAGGACCCAGAGACATATGAAAAGATTCTTAGCATCACTACACATCAGAGAGATGCAAATTAAAACCACAATAAGATATCACCTCACACTGGTCAGAATGGCCATCATAAACAAAGCAACAGACAAGTGTTGGAGAGGATGCAGAGAAAAGGGAACCCTACTGCACTCTTGGTGGGAATGCAGACTGGCGTAGCCACTGTGAAAAACAGTATGGAACTTCCTCAGAAAACTAAAAATGGAACTACCTTTTGACCCAGCAATTCCACTGCTGGGATTATACCCTAAGAGCCCTGAGACACCAATCCAAAAGAACCCACGCACCCCAGTGTCCATAGCAGCACAATTTACAATAGCCAAGTGCTGGAAGCAACCCAAATGAGCGGATCAATAACTTATGGCACATTTACACAATGGAATTCTACGCAGCAGAAAGAGAGAAGGAGCTTATACCCTTTTCAACAGCATGGATGGAACTGGACAGCATTATGCTAAGTGAAATAAGCCAGGCAGTGAGGAACAAATACCATATGATCTCATCTTTAACTGGAACATAATCAACAAAATAAAAAAGCAAACAAAATATAATCAGGCACATTGAAATTAAGAACAATCTAACAATAGCCAAAGGGGAATGGGGAGGGGACTGTGGGGAAAAGGGTTTTCAGGAACTAATATAAAGGACACATAGATAAAACCAACGGGGAGGGTGGAAGCAAGGGAAGGAGGTGGGTTTGGATGGGGTGTGGAGGAGTGGAGGGGAAAAATGCAGACAACTGTCATTAACAACAATAAAGTAATTAAAAATATTTAAAAAATAAAGCATGCATATGTAAGATATGCAAGGAACATTTACAATTCAAGTAACAAAATTCAGAAAACATAAGAATTATCAAAAGACTGAGAATAACATTTTAAAGAAGAGGCTTTTAAAATGCCAGTAGACACGTGAAAAGGTATTTAATGTCATTAGTCACCAAGGAAAACTAAGTTAAACTTTCAATGAGGTACCTACCATAATGCATGTTCTATGAATGACAAATCAGACAATAATACTACAAGCTGGTGAAAGTGTGCAACAGCTATAACTCTCATGCTTTTCTGATGCTAGTATAAATTCTTATAGCTATTATGAAGTCTCTTTGGAAGTGTCTACTCTTAGCTGAATATATACAAGACTGCAAGTTTGAAATTAACTCATATATATGAGTTAAATTTAATATTATATTATATATTTTAATATATTATTAAATATATTAAATTGATATATTTAAAAGCAAAAGTGTGACAAAAATGGTCCTGATTTATAAGAGTAGAATAAGACATTTAAGCCAATTCAGGTGGGAAATTAAGACTTATAGTACTTCTTCAAATTTTAGGAAAAAGCGTGTATGAAAAGATAGAGGATAGAATTAAAGTCACAGAATTAAATTACAAGAACCATGTACGTTACAAAATAAGCAGAGGCATTCTAACTGTAAACGCTCTGCAGACGTTGATTGGCATGTTACTTAGAGGCCTTACCCCCACCGTCACCAAATTTACTGAAATAGAATCGATTTTCATTCTTAAGGGTTACCTATCCAGTCATTCGTTTAGTTTTGTTTTTCTTCAACAATTATTTACTGAGAATGTTTGGTGTTATATATTATCCCAGGACTATCCTGCAGACTGTGCCTAGACTGTAGGCACAGATGTAGATTAAATAATACCTGCCAACAATTCATGTTCACTCATGAACTGACGACAGGTAAACTGAAGAGTGATAGATCACAGTAGTTAAATGTCCAAGTTGTGAATGCGACTTCCAGGGTCCGAAGACTCTTTCCACTGTTTATTGGCTCAGTGACCTGGGTAAACTTATTTCAGCCTTTGATTTTTCAGTTTCCTCAACTGTAAAAGGTAGATATAATGGTTTCTACTACATGAAACTTTTCTGAGGTTTAAACAAATTTTGTAATTAAAACAAAGCTATGCCTGGCCACTCTGAAAGCTTAAGATATGTTTGCAGTATAAGTGTTATTTTTAATGTAATATTTTTAATTCAGGTAAACATGAATATAAATATGAATTTATATATTTAAAACTCAGGAGGATGATTATTTTCATATTTGTGAAGCTCCACACTATACATTTGTCATAGACATACACATTAGTTCAAATGTAGACAGATGATAAGTAGATTGTTCAACTGATGATAGATGTGTGTGTGTGAAAAATTTTCTAAAATCTATGAAAAATAAATTATTTTTATCAGAAGCTTAGTGGCATTTTAACTGTATTCACTGTGTATAAAAATCATACCATATTTCCTGGTCAGTTCCGGCATTTTGGCTTCCTGTCTCCCTCAGTGCACCACGATGTTTTCATGTGCTCCGAAGTTTATACTCAGTCAACAACTTTTCTCCTTTCACCACCAGAAGTTATTCAATTGCATTTCTCATTTCATGGGTCACTTACTTTCTTTGTTCTCATCCATGAAGAATAAACCCAACCTTTCTTATTGGATTAGAAGCAGGTAGTGTGAGTCTTAACGCTGTTCTGGATGTTGGTTTGTCACAAATGAATAGCCTCTCTTTGATACAACTTGAGCAATCTATCTACTATGTTGAAAAACATGCTGTCTCTGTGGAAGAAGAAACACAATTCAGACCAGAGATACTTCTCTTATTTCAAATGAATGGTGGCTACTGGTGAATGACAAATCCACAGTCCCTTTAAAGCTGCTAGTCAATTGTCTGCTGAAGGACAGACACAGATGAAAAAATATAGAGAGATGGGTAGTTTTACCAAAGGGTGATTTCTCTTAGAATGAGTTAAACTACTAAATGTGAGTAATCAAAGTCAGAAAACTTTACTTACTTTTTCTATTATAAGTGAAGTAAGAAAAAAATACAAATCTTACGATTTTCCAGATGTGCAAAAAAGAAAGCTTAGGTGCTCAGACTTACAAGAATCTTTGAGAAAAGCTAAAGTAGAGGTAGCTGAGATGAGATGTCTCTCTCCATTTATCAATCTGCCTCTCTCCTTCTTCCCTTCCCCCCATCTCCCTCTGTCTCTTATTTTAGGAAAAAAAAAAAAAAACGCTTATTTTATTGATATCATGTTATGGTGAAATTGTAGAATACATTTTTGGTTGATAAATTCAGAAACAGTGTCTATTTCTTTGAGATTTGGGTAAAAAATTCTTTATGAGTAAATAAGTATTTAATAAAACAATGGGCTTGTGGTCAAAAAAGTTATATAAAGAGGAGTTTGTGATTTCAAAATTTTTAAATTTGATATAAATAGAAGTTTATATTATCATTAAACAGATGTCTCTCAAAATCAGTAAGATATTAACATAACTATATGTTTCACTAGAGTTCTGAAAACTTCACTTTGACTGCAAGGAATTAACATACATATGGACTGTCCTCTGACTTACGAGCTACTTGAAGTATTAAAATAATGTCGTGTAAATCACAGCTTTGCATCAATGGGATTTTTACACAACCAAAATGAAGTAAATTGATTTCAAAAAAATAAATATACTTTTTATTTTTCTTAAAAAATAACAATTATTTTCAATATAATGAGATAAATTAAGGCCAGTGAACAAATTTATCCCCAAATTATAAAAAATAAAAGGTATTGTATAAGCAATTCATAAATAATCACAATTGTAATAATGGAGATATGTTATAGAATTAAATTCAACTATGCATTTAGAAGTTGTTTTTTTTTAATTCAGTATCAAAAACAAAAGTTAAATGATGTAAGTGGTGAGCTTTGAAAAAATAGGCTTAAACTAAGCATGTATACACACACATGCACATATATAGTAAGTACGTGCCTGCAATATGTGAAGTCTATCACCCAACATTTGTGCGCATACCATCTTAAGGAAGAATCCTGAAAAAATTGTAAACAATAACTTAACATTTTTGTTTTTCTTTAACAGCTTCATAACACTTTGTGATATATTAAATATTATGCTACATAATCTAATACTTCTGAACTTTTTAAAACTACACCTTGATATTTTTTCTTACTATACGTTTTATTACATTATATGATTAGTTACTTGATATATTTCTTGTCCACAAAATTGTTATGTGTACTTTCTTTTTCTCTATTAATAAACACTTCAGACATTGTTTTGTTCATTTTTAATTTCCTTTCTATCCTTCTTCCTTCCTTTTATCCTTCCCTCCTTCCTTCCTTTTATTGTTCTTTCTTCCTTCCTGCCTTCCTCCCTCCTCCCTTCTTCCTTTATTTTATTTTTTTTAATTTGGAATCATTTTGATGCTGTAGACATGGGCAGGAGCTACAAAAATCCAAAAGCATCTTTACTACTACCAGAAGACTAGAATACATTGCATTATAAACATTCTTAAATGGGAGATGACAATCTTAGCTAAGAAAAAGATTGTTTTGTTGATAACCTTTTCACATTGTCTCAATATCACAGGACCAACATTTTTCCATGGAGGGTATTGCCCAGAGAAGTAAAAAGGAAAAATCTGAAGAGAAAAAAGAAGGTGTGTCTTGTTTAGGATACGCTTACATTTAGCATCATCGACCATGACTCTAGAATGTGTTTAGTTAAACTTCATCTTACTAAACTGAGGAGAGTCAAGGCATGTGAACATAAAGGGAAAGCAAAAGGAAGATCTCTGAAGGACAGTGGACATGGAGAAATGATATTAAGTGGAAAAAATGGTATATACATATCCATTCTTCCTTTCTCACCAGTTTCCTAACTACCTGTCAATGTTTTTTATAGGGCATCTTGCTGATCAGGAAAAAAAAAAATCCCTCATCCTTGTATTTTTCTTTAGTTCATTATTTTTTCTATATATAATCAGCATCTTCACTTATTTTTTTTAATATTTCTCTAAGCTCTTTGTTATGTTTAATACATGATTAAATGCTATATATTCTCCTCTACTTCTAGTACATTCTGTTTTAATTTTTGTATATATCAATTTTGACCTCTCCTTTGATCTATGAATTACTTAGTAGAGTGAAAATTTCCAAAAACATTATATTTATTTATCCTTTTTGGTTTTGATTTCTAAGTCATTTACCTATCTTTAGCTATGATTTCTTTGAAATTGGATGGCACTTGTTCTATGAATTATTACATGGGTCAAGAATACACAGAGCAATTTCTTTGTGAAATTTTTATGAGTTAGTTGAATTTATGAAAGACTTTTGGCAAACTAGGTCATGACTGTTTTGCCTACACATGTATATATCAATTTGAAAATAAGGGCAGATAATAAATGTTCCAGTTTGTGCCAAAGCCCAAGAAGTGGGAGTGCCTGTGTACAAGCACAGGAGAAAATGGATGTCTCGGATCAAGCAGAAGAGGAGAATTCTCATTCCCTTCCCCTTTTTTTCTCTATTCAGGCCTTAACTCAGTTGGATGATGCCCACCCGCATTCGTTAATATGATCTTCTTTACTCATCTGTTGATTCACATACGCACACTAGAAGATGAAAAGAACCTTTTGAAGACACAGAGTAAGCATCAGACCCAGACTCCCACATGGCAGGGATGTTAGAATTACCACACTGTGAATATAAAACAACTATGATTAGTAAGATAAAAGCTCTGCTGGGTAAAGTGGACAGCATGCAAATATATATGGCAATGTAAGCAGAGAGAAGGAAATTCTAAGAAAAAAATTAAGTGAAATGCTACAGATCAAAAGCACTGAACCAGATAAGAACAATTGTAAATATATTTTAAGGGTCCATTATTTAAGTAGACAAAACTAAGCAAAGAATATTTGTGTTTGAAGATATGTCAATAGAAACTTCCAAAACATAAAAGCAAGGAGATAAAAGACTAAAAAAATAAAGAAAGAAACAAAATATCCAAGAACTGTGGGACAACTGCAAATTATAACTTACACATAATGGAATTCAAAAAAGAGAAGAAAGAGGAAAAATAGAATACTTGAAAAATGACTGATTTTTTTCCAAATTACTGTCAGGCAACAAATCACAGATCCATGAATCTCAGACTACATCAGGAAGAAAAAATAAAATTAATGATAAAGAATAAATCTTGAAAGAAGACAAAAGAACAAAAAGCCTACCTATAGAGCAGAAAAGATCAGAATTACATTGGACTTCTCCTCAGAAACCATTTAAGCAATAAGAAACTAGTGTGAAGTATTTAATGTGTTGAGAGAATAAAACCATCACATATAATTCTGTATTTTGAGGAAGTATCCTTTAAATCTAAAGAAGAAATAAAGGCTTTCTCAGAAAAACAATTGTGCAAATTTATTGCCTGTAGACCCGCCTTATAGGAAATGTTAAAAGAAGTTCTTCAAAGAGAAGGATACTGCTATATGAAGTTTGTCCAGAAGTTATCCAACCATGAAGAAGGAAAAAAAAGAGATATTTATTGAACATGATGCAATATACAAGAAACATTGTGCATAGGACCCCTCAATCCCCTTCAGGTAGGTACCTTTGGACCTCACATAGTTTTCACAATCATAATCAGTTACCCCAGAGTATTTTCCTGAATCTCATTGAGGGTCCAAATTCTCTTTCCTTTCAAAGGTGATTTTAGTTTTGGGAAAAGCCAGAAGTCACAGGGTGCCAAATCTGGGCTGTAGATGGCTGAGTCACCTGGGCGATTTGATGTTTTGCCAAAAAACTCTGCATGAGACGTGATATATGAACGGACATGTTGTCGTGATGAAACTGCCAGTCATCAGTTGCCCATAGCTGTGGCCTTCTGAATAATCCAAATTTTCCCACAGGGGTATATTCAAGCTTAATGCAAAATCTGATGCTGATCTGTTGCTCTATTTGCTCATTTTGATTATGAGGGACACACAGTATATACTCATGCTCATTCAATGGCATCTACCATCCACACTGATTAGTAAAATGAAGTCATCACTGTTCATGCATGCATATTCCAGTCCAATTGCCTTGACTACCAGGTTACATTGATGTCTTGCAATCCATCCTGTTATATTAACAATGGCTGACTTTTTCTGGACAATCCCCGTAGATCAGAAATGTATATCTACATAAAGAAAAATAGAGCACTGGACAAGGAATAAGTGAAGGTAAAAAAAGTGTGGATTTTTCTTATTTTTAATTGATCTAACAAATAATGACAATGTATTTGAGTTTTGTATGTTTATGTATATTGTGCATATGTAAAACACAGTGGTACAAGGGTTAGGATAAAGGAATTAAGAATACTTAGTTATTACAAAGTAGTCACACTATCCATGACATGAGATAGTGTTATTTGAAAGCAGACAAATCAATTGTAAATATATTTTGCAGAATCTATAGCAATCACTAATAATTTTAAACAGGGATAATCGATATGCTAAAAATAAGAGAAATAATCATATATCATATTTTTTGGACTATAAGAAACACTTCCCCCAGCCAAATTTTGGAGGGAAATGGGGGTGTGGTGGTGGAGTGGGGTCACAGGAGGCAGGAGAAGGTAAAATATTTTATCACATTTTTTGCTTCAAATTTTTTTTCTATTTTCCTCCTCTAAAACCTAGGTGCGCCTTATAGTCTGAAAAATGTGGTGCATATATAATTATTAATTGAAAGAATAAATGATAGAAAAAGAGTGTAAGAAAATATAGGAACAAAGAACAAGGGTAAAAGTAGAAAACAATAACAAATATAGTAGATAACAATCCCAAGGTATTAGTCTAAATATAGCAATTAAAAGATATTCTCAGAGTGAGTAAAAAAAAAAACAAGACCTCATAATACGAGGTCTATTAAAAATTCACATTAAATATAAATGCATATATATATATATATTTTTTTTTAGTAAAGGAATAGAAAAAGATATTCCATACTAACACTAATCAAAAGGAAGCTGGCCCAGGCTGGTGTGGTTAAGTGGATTGAGCACTAGCCTGTGAACCAAAAGGTTGCCAGTTCAATTCCCAGACAAGACACATATCTCTATCGTGGGCTGGGTACCTGGATGAGGGCATATGAGAGGCCACCGATCAATGGTTGTGGGACAGGTTCCTGGATGGGGTGTGTGAGAGGCAACTGATCAATGTTTCTCTTGCACATCATTGTTTCTCTCCCTCTCTTTCTCCCTCTCTTCCCCCTCTCTGAAAATTAAAATAAAACCTTTAAAATAAGTAAGCAGGAAGTAGCTTTATAATTTTACTTGAAGACAAAGCAGTAGAAGAGCAAGGAAAATTACCAGCAATGAAACAGAGAAATTACATAATGATTAAAAAGGGTCAATTCTCTAGGAAGCCATAAGGATCCATAATTTGTATGTGCCTTACAACAGAGCTCCAAAATAGATGAGGCTGAAAGGACTACAGGAGAAATAGATGAATCCACAATTATAGCTGAAGGCTTCAATACCACTTCTTCAGAAATGGGCAGATTCACAGGCAAAAAATCAGTAAGGACATAGTGAAACTTAAGAGCACCATTAAGCAAATAGATACTACCATCATCTAAGACAACTTCATTCAACAACAACAGAATGAACATTTTTCTCAAGGTCACCGGGAACATGCACCAAACTAGACCACATTCTGGTCCATAAAACACACCATAGCAAATTTAAAAGTATAAAAGTTATACAATGTATGCTATCAGACCACAATGGATTTAAGCTAGAAATCCATAAGAGAAAGACAGCTGGGAAAATCCCAAAATACTTGGAGATGAAACAACACACTTCTAAATAACATATAAGTTAAAGAAAACATTTCAGGGGAAACTGAAATCATTTTGAACTAAATTAAAATAAAAACACAATTTACCAAAATTGTAGGATGGGCAGAAGACCCTAACAGACATCTTACCAAAGAAGATAATACAGTTGGCAAATAGACATATGAAGCCACGCTCCACATTGCATGTTACTAGGGAAGCGCTGATTGAAACAATGATACCCCACTGCAAGCTTATTTGAAATAGCCCAAATCCAGGACACTGACAACAAAGAATGTTTGTGTAATCCAACTGTCTGGACTCCAAGCTCTGCTGACAAGGCAGAATTGTTTTAGGACAAGTTTACTTTTGTTTCTGTTCGTTTGCTTGCTATCAGTTGGGACAATGAGGCTAACTTGGCCATGCGCCTCCTTCCATTCAGCAAGCGAGCCCATTCAGCAAGAGAGCTATACCAATGTGCAGTGCTTTTCAATTCTCCGTGTATATCACCTTTGCTTTTGACTCATTGGTCAAATCCAGTTATCTGACCAAGCAGTGACTCAAGAGTCAAGAAAATAGGTCCTACCTAGTTGTGGGAGGAGCTGCAAAGTAACTTTTAAAAGGCACTAAGACATGGATGAAGAGAATTGTGTCCATTTTTGCCCTTTATCATAATTACAAATTTATTTTGCAATTGTAATTGATCTGTCATAGATTTCTTGTTTTAGATTTTAATAAATTTGTAATGCATTCTGTTTTATCTTGTTTGTTTTTTTTTTTAAGATTTTTATTTTTATTTATTTTTAGAGAGAGGGGAAGGGAGGGAGACAGAGAGGGAGAGAAACAGCAATGTATGGTTGCCTCTCACATGGCCCTCACGGGGACATAGCCTGCAACCCAGGCATGTGCCCTGACTGGGAATCGAACCGGGACCCTCTGTTTCCCAGCCCACGCTCAATCCACTGAGCTACACCAGCCAGGGCTATCTTGTTCTTGTATAAATAATAACGACCTATATAAATAATAATACTTATAGACACTTCTCTCTGTTGGTATGAGCTCATATTTATTTTTATTATCTTAATCCTTTTTTTCTTAAGAAGACAATGTAAGTACTAGGGATAATAGCAGAAAGTAAAGACTTCATTAAATATACACATAAATATACTATATTGGAAATTATCAAGTTACTTTACTGAAAATATTTTCATTTCATAAAAATTGATTCACTTTATATTTCTATTTTTCATGTATCAAAAGGTAAAATTATTAAGAAAAAGAAAATTCCTACAAACTAGAAATAGATACTCATATGGGCAAGTGCAATCACTTTGTTAGTTACCCAATTAAAAAAATGGGCAAAAGACTTGTAGAGGACATACAAAGGGCCCAGAGACATATGAAAAGATGCTCCATTCTTTTTTTAAATGCTTATAATTTTAATAAATTGTTTATGTTTTATTTTCCTATCAGATATTGATAAATTCCATGTCACCATGAACGATAATGCCTTCTCTAAACATTTGACTTTTTAATTACATTGTGCCATCATTCTATTATGTTTTACTATCCCAAAAGCTAGTAAAAAAATCGTCTTAGAAATGACCGACTAAAATAAAATATTTGTTGATTTTGTTTGAAGAACATATATTGATGTTGGATTTTCTGCACTTAGCTTAAAGAATTTTTATCATAATAGTGTCCCCCTTTCAGCACAATTTGTCTTAATAAAAATGCATAAGCTAATATATCATGTAAAGAATTCATAATATCTGTGAAGTGTCATAATTGGAATAAATAGAATGGGATGCCAGAATGAAATATTAACAATAAAATTGATTGTTTAGTTCATCATTCATCACATTAAGATGATTAGAAAATATAAATATCATATTCACAAAATGTTCATATGTTTTAGATTGATTTATTAGGACATTTTCAAATTATTAATTAAAGAAGATGCTTAAATTGTTTTATCAGCTGAGCAACAATTGTGATAGATTAAATTCACTTTTTAAATATTGAAATGTCATGACCAGGCTGTGCTTGGATACTTAGAAGATTAACCCCTCAATGGCTCAGTGTATACCCCAACTGAACTTGGGCATGATATCTCAGTCCTGGGGATCGTCCATATGAGGGATCACCCATATGAAATCAAGAGCCAGGAGCTTTAGCAGTTTGAACCTTCAGACTATCTTATTTAAAGTACCTCTTATGAATTGGGTTTAGGCATTGTCCAAGCCCTGACTCTTCAACAAATATGAAGGACAATGAATTCAAGATGAGGTCATATCTAGCTCTTGACTTTTTCCTACAGCATTGTTTCCATGAAAACTCTAAGTAAGCCTGACTCTGGAAGCATGTTTATTTAAATTTTACTTAAATCAGTTAAGAAGAAAGTAGACAAAGGCTATCAGGCAAGACAAACCTTCCTCCTTTGCTTGATGATAAATGAGTTAGGAGAAATGTGCATCAATTCTCAGACTCATAATGGTTGATGCAAATAAACTTCAAAGTTATGGAATTATAGCACATGCCTCAGAAGAAGGGAAAGGAAGAAACCATCCCTAGTGCCATAAGGATGATAACAGATACAGTATCCTTAGTATTAGGAATATATTTTAATTTGTTTCTATTAGTCTAGCCCAAAATATTTTTGCTTTAATGTTGTAGCCCAAACCAATATGAAACTACACTGGGCTTGTTCATCTTCACCAATTCAAAGGATTAGGCCACGTGTCCTGGAGGAGAAAAACTGGAGACATGTTGATGGAAAAAAAAAAAAAAAGTAAGGCAGGAAATAATCAGAGGATGAGTGTTTGGCAGGGTCAAGGCTGAACGCAAGTCAGGTTTCTAAATGCTGTAGTCATAACCCGCCCACTACATCAGAATGTGGCTGTATTTGAAAATAGGGTCTTTAAATACATAAATAAGTTAAAATGAGGTCAGAGGAGTGGACCCTAAACCAATGATTCAAGTAAATAGCCAAGTATAGAGTATTATATTGTGTTTCATGTATTTGTCTTACATTTATAAGATGCTTAGGAAAAACATTTTTCTTAATTCCCTTTAAATTTCAATGCTTGAGGAAAATATAATTACTTTTAAACTAAGTTGACTCTGTCACATTATTATGCCTTATTTCTGCAAAAGGTGTTTTTATGTATATTGGTGTAAAGATGCTACTATTCTTTAATTAAAAAATGAGCCACTGTATCCATACATTTGTCTTATTTTTTTATATTCAAGTATTTGACTTCTTGTCCCTTTCCTTGTTGACATCGATTAAATCATATTTGTATTACTCATCTTTTTTCAATGAAACTACTTTCAATTCATAACTGCTTTCTTCTCTTTTAGTTTTATGTTTCATTATTTTTTACTTTGATATATTTCATTGATCATATTGTCTCTGCTTGAGTTAAAGATTTTTATACTTTTAAATATTTCATATTTTCATATAAATATGATTTATTCCATTTATATTTTCTTCATTCAGCTCAATCTGATGTTGTTAATATTTCATTCATTTACAGATATTTTAACTCCATGGAAATTATGTAAATCATACTTCAATGTAAATTAAATTTCATATTCTGTGCAATTTTTCTACATAAATAAATATAGAACATCTAAGAACATTATAGGAATAATTTTATCTATAGACCAAAGGTATTAATGGAGAATTCTAAAAAAGATACAAAACACCCAAAGCAAAATAAAACCCAAACAATGACCCATGTCCGAAAAGGACAATTTGTAAGACTAATGATATCCAAGAATGATGTGAAAAATCAAAGCATAACATGTAAGTGAATTATAAACAAGCCAAATACATGCTAATTACACATTGGATAATGTGCTATTAATTTATTAAAAATAATTCTGAAATAGATATTAAAAAGTCATTTCAGAATAAAAGAAATTCAGGGAAAGACAATCTAAGCAATGGAAGATGTAAAGGCAGAAAACATACACAGACTTATGAGCAATGAATTCCAAGTAGATGGACAAGTATGCAGTCCTAAAAGCACTAGTGTGCTCAGAAGTTAGTTTGTCTAGAAATTAATGAGCAAAAGAGTAGTGGTCTTTGATATACTTAGAAAAGTACACAATGACAGGATATGCAGGACTTGGTAGAGGTTATATTTTTTCCTGTTCTATGGAATCGTTTACCTTCATATTGTCTGAACTCTGAAATGCTAAATTTCCTGAAACCTGGGTGGGACCTTGCATGTCCAATTTACCAGAACATACTTGGGCTTAAAACAATATGTTGAATAGGTGCGATTTTCAGAAATAAATTGGAGTGTCAGAAGAGATGAAGTAGAGGTGAATAATTTAGCAGCTATCTAAATTAAAAATAATAGCAGCCTGAAATAAGAGATAAATGATGAAAATAGAAAGAAAATAATTGAATCAAATATAATTTGGAGTTAATCTGGAGATATGCTGACAGATATGGTATCAAAAGAAAGAAATAACTCATTTTTATATCTTATTTTGAGTACAAGGTAAACATATGTTATTATAACTAATTTCAAAAACATGGATAAACCATGAAAATTTAACTATTTATAATCTAAACTCAAAGAGAAATCACATGCACAACTGTGTGTGTCTGTGATAAAATGCAATAAAATGAATGAAGCAAAAGTTCAAAGTTTATAGCTAACCTGGATTTAGTATACATTACCAATTGTCTCATTTTACTCAATTTTATTTGCATATACTTTCACCAGCAATATAATATAGTATCTATCTCCTGAAAATGTTATTATATTATTTATTTAAAATTTATTATTTATTCAATAATTGTAAATATTATGACTTCCAAAAGTGAAAATTGTACCTTATTGGGAATTTCTATTTCATTACAAAAATGAATAATGTAAATTCTATTTGTTGTTCATTTTTCTGAAGCATCTCCTGATATCTGTTGAATACATCCCAATTTATAAGGTTTAGCCATGGCAAGGTTAGTGTCTATTTGCTGCTAATATTTTAACCAAATGTAATTTTTACTTATTTTTTTCTAGGTGGTTTTGACAGAATGTAAAAATAGGACAATTTATTTTATTTTGGATGTTATATTATCCCAAAATTCTGATGTTGAATCAAGGTCCCCAAAATTAAAAAAATAGTTACCACTAAAGCTTCTCAGATTTCATTTTATATCTTGTTTTAAATGTGTATATGTTTTTAATTCTCATAGGTATATTGAATAAGTTTATATGTATTAAACTTGATTTATTTTATACTTTGTTATACTACATTTTTCTTACATGAAAAGGCAATTATTTTCAGTGTTTATTTTACACTTAATTATTTTTATGAATGATATATTTAATTAAAATAATATTAGTTAATTTGATTTAAGAATGATTTTTAAGTATATGATTTAATTTATAACAATTATATCTATATATATTTTCTCCCTGAAGCAGATCAAATGTCAAATATTCTGATGAATAACAAAGATAATGGTGTGAAGTCTTGTCCTATATATGTGAATTTCTTTTCTGACTATGAAGGGAATTCTTGCATTTTACTATTGTGATATTATCAAATTGTCACAGGGTGCTATTCTTTACTATGTTTACAGTTTCTCTTCCTGGCTAGATTAAATATGGCAACCCTCATGGAGGAATAAGAAACAGGGTACAAAAATAATGATCATAGCCCCGGCTGGTGTAGCTCAGTGGATTGAGCACGGACTGGGAACCAGAGGGTCCTGGTTCAATTCCCAGTCGGGGCACATGCCTGGGTTGCAGGCCAGGTCCCCTGTGAGGGCCATGTGAGAGGCAACCATACATTGCTCTTTCTCCCTCCCTTCTCCTCTCTCTGAAAATAAATAAATAAAATCTTAAAAAAAATAAAAAAAATAATGATCATAATGCATAAGACCCCCCCACATTAACTCAGAACTATATTAAATGAAAAAGCAAAGCCTAAAGGACCTGTATTTTTTTTAATTAGGTGATTTAAGTATAATGTAAGGAGAATATTAACTGGAATTTGATTAAAAATTAAAAGTTTTTGTTGTTATTGGCTCAGCTGAAAATGATTAAGCTTGGATATATTGTAAATGATGAGTAATTAAGACTAAATCAACTCTTTGTGATTCTCTTGGAATTTTATTCTTCTGCACTGGTTTCATCCTCTTAGTGACTGAACCAGTTCTATTTACCATAGTTATACACCAAATATTTAAGAGGAAGAAACACAATTTGTGCTCCAGACTTACCAGATAATATTCTGATTTTCACACTAATTTTATTCTTGCTTCCAAATTTGCAGACTGAATAATGCATCTCACCCTCTTGATTGACTGAGGAAGGTGTATACTGAATAAATCACTTTGACAAGATTGATAGAATTATCTTGAAAAGTTTGGTTCAGTGGTTATGAATGGTTTTATATTAGAATCATGTATGGGCAAGAAAAAAGTATATTGATGCAAAAAATACCTTCCTAGACCCACTGAATCAATCCCTAAAAGTATATTATTTGAATATCCCCAAACCTAGATATAAAAAAAAAAAAAATCTATTCCAATACTTTGTTCTAAAGCCTGGATTGATAGTGGCTACGGGTTGTGTCCTAGAGAGACCGACTTTGAGTTGTGGATGACATTTAACCCCATGCCACTGAACACTGAAATTTGTCTAGTCAGAAGGTAGACCAAAGTAGGAGGGAAAAATTAAATACCCACTAACATTTGTAATTTGTAGATATCTTTTATCTTATTTCCAAGTGGGACAACATAATTTAATCTCTATATTTATGTCACTATTCCATCTTCAGCAATTAGTATACACTGGGTATTTGTGCTCAGTTTTGGAACTTTTGCAGAGACAACCCAATATGCGACATTTAGATACTTCCCATAATTACAATAAGTTAAAGCTTTACAAAGATTTGTTGATCTGCTGGCATGTAAATTTTAGAAATTATTAAAAAGTAACTAATTAATGCAGTTTACAATTATTTCCCCCAAATAAGTTTTTATTTTAACATGTAATGAACTATACCACATTCATGGAATGGAAATTTAAAACAAATGTACCTTCATTTCAAAGTATGTGGTCTTCAACTATTAAAATATTAATTTATTCTCTAAAGGATGTATTTATTTAAAAATATGCAGAAAGGCAAAAGTATACATTCTGTTGGTAGCTTGAGAAAAATTGCTATATCAGTATAAAGAGTTGATAACCACACTAAATTTCCTATCACATCAAAAAGTACGTTTTGCTTTTGTGTGCTTTTTTCTGAGGTCTCTTACTGGGTATACTGTTGTAAAATTGTCCAAGATCTAAAAGAGGCCTTGAATTTATTTTGCTTTAGTTGCAAATCTATTAATAGGATGAGCAGAGAATTGTAATGCTTCATTGCTTTCAGCTGATGGAGGGGAAGCAAAGACCTCTTACTTTCAAAGTGGCATTGAAGCAAAATTACCCCAGACATCCAAATATGGAGTAAAGTAAAAACAAGCTTTACTCTTTTCCACAAGACCTTTGAAGGATGCGCATCTCTTTAAAAATATGCAAATCTTTCTGAAGTTTAAAACTTTGAACAATTCCAGTTGCTTCAAATAAAGGAAGAATGGTGTGACTTTGTAGTTAGCATCTATAATTCATGAACTACAGTTTGTATATAAAAGTGAGGTTGTTACATTGTGGTCCAATAATGTCCCCTACAGTATAAATTCTAAATCTCATAAGCTGCCATAAACTTTCCTACCACATCTCTATTATATAATGATATTCAAAATAACTTTCTTGAAATTAAAAATATCCAGATAATATTTTTACTTGAATAAGTATTATATTGTAAGGGCCAATTCATACATTATGAATAAATTTGGATACAAAATATTCTTTAAAGATCCACTTACCAAAATAATGTCAAATTGCGAAGTCTGTCTCTGAAAGGTAGCTTTGTACCTATATTGTATGAAAATGTAATAGAGTGAATTAATGTGCTCTTTACACACAACTCCACACCTATAATTAATTTAATTTATTTTATAAAGATAGAATTTTTGATATCTTCTTACTTTAATGACTGATTAGCAAATATTAATGCTCAGGACAGAGAACAGTATCTGTTTGCAAAACAGTAAACTAGGAAATTTAAGTTAGCCACACAGAGGAAATTATCTGTGAAAACAGAGCAGATCACACTGGAAATAAGAAAAACTGATAAAATTACCTGAATTATGTTGCCTCCTACTGGGGGACCCTGGTTATTTTTCAAAAAATGAAGATATGCACATGCACACATAACTAACTGCACATGTAAAATATACTTCATTCTGTGTATTAAGAAGTATATTAAAACTGATACAATTTCAAGAATTTAGAAGATGCCAAGTAAGTTTTCATTTTTCTGTGAGTGACCTTGACGTCATTTTTGTAGCAATAGAGTGACTGAGAAGGACTGTACTGTGTAGTGGACTTACACCAATCACAGACCTCACTAACTGTGAAATCCTACAATTGCTGCTACAAGGTACCACAAACTCAGGGTCTTAACACAAAACAAATGTATTGTCTTACAGCCCAGCAGTCAAAAGTCTTAAAGGCTTAGTGGGGGTAAAACCAAGCTGCCAGAGCTGTGACTGCTGTGGAGCCTCCAGAGGAGAACCCCTTCTTTCCCTGTCCAGCACCTACTGGCTGGCTGCTTCTTGGCTTTCGTCACAATGCCTTTCTTCGCTTCTGACCCACCTGCCTGTCTTTTATAAGCAGCCTTCTGATTACATTGAATCCACCTGGATACTCTAAAATCTCCCCATCCCATTTATCTTTTTTGTATGTTAACCTCACATCAACATTGTTACTTTTTATCTATGTATCGGATGTTATAATGTATCTTTGCTTTTCTGATTATCTTTGGTCTTCACTGTCACAGACTTATCTATGTCACTTGAAAACAATAGAGTTGAGTTAGAATACCTGTCTTTAATAGGGTCTCGTTTTCTTCGATTCAGCTGGTACACACAGTGAGGCTGACAGTCAGGTCTAATCCTCTTTTTTACCTGCATTCTCCTCTGCTGTCTCGTTTTAGGTTTCTACTACTGTAGATTGAAGTTACTGAATGCACTATCCTCTTCCTCCCTCTCTTCTCATTCTATTTCTCCCTATGCTAGTGTAATCACTACACCACTTTCGATTTCAATGACATACAAATCGTTCCCAAATCTCTCTCTCGACAGACCTGTCTCAGAAATCTGAGACTCAGTATTCATGTCTAAATCATGCTTAAGTCTTAACAAATTTAATTCAGAAATGTAATCCGCATCTCCATTTCCACCACAGTCTTGGTTGTTCAACCTATAAATATGCCCCTCCCATATGGCAGTATTTTTCTTCCAACTAACTCTGTATTCAACTTTCTGCCCCATGTTAACGTCAAAGTGATCTTTCCAAGGTGAATGTATGACCTAGTCTCTCCTTCTGTTTTAAACACTTATAATTGACTCCAATTGCTATCAGGACTAAGACAACATTTTTTATTCTTGCCAAGCAGACCATGCCCATCTCTGTAGGCTACTTCACAAGACTCTGTCTCTGAGAGGCTAGTCACATAAACCGTTTTGTTTCTTCATACCCCACTTCTCTCTCCCATGTGAATTTTCTCACATTTTTCTCCTAATATCTGTAAACTTTGCAGGTTTTTTTTCACTCTAATTATTTTTCATTCTTTAATATCAATTCTTTAGTTAATATTCTCTGATTTCCTGCTATCAATACCTAGGGTAACTCTTTGGGTTGAATTCATTCATTAACATTTATATCCCATTTATACTACTATTTACAGGCCCTGCTACATTCAAATTTCAGGAGGGGACACTCCAATCTTCACTACTATATCTAGGATTTAACAACTTCTGTCACATTAAGTTGCAAGGCGTATATGCTCTGACTAATGAATATATATATATATAGTCATATATTTATGCATATACATATATACACATATATGTGCTCACAGTTGTCAAGTCTCAATTTTCTATCTCTTGATCTACTTCTCACCATATGTCTATTAATATTAGCTTGACATATTGGATTATCCTTATCATTCTTTCCATATTTTAATTTTAGTACTACTTAGCCTTGAAATTAGGGTAATAAGGATTTAAAGATTTCATAGGGTTTAACTACAAGGTATTGCCTCAGAATCAATGCTCCAAAATCATAGGTAATAAAAGACATAATCTTGGCTCAACATGAATATCTCAAAGCACAACAGGGTGTCTAAAGCCAACTGCCCTAGCTCTAATTCATTACTATTATTGACTACTTGATATTTCATGGAAGATGTATAACATATTTTACACTGTTAAATTTTCATTGAGTTATTCACTATAATGGGGTTTATTTTTCTATCATTCTTATTATTCCTATTTAGTTTTTATGTAAATCAATTTTATGTAAATTATATATTAATTACCTTTAACATATAGTTTTATGCATAAACTTATAGATACATATGCATGCATATAATTCTGTAGAAGAAATAAAAAAGCGAGGTAGCTAATATGAAGCTATGTGTATTTTAACTATAATTTACATTGCTAGATTGCTCTTAAGAAACTAATAGAGCATTTAGGCAAAGTGTGTTTCCTTTTACCTGAATCCCCAACAGGACTAGGTGTTAAGACTTTGTAAAATTGTTACCAGTTATGTAAGAACTTACCAACCTGATACATGTATATGACATTTCTTTGTAAATTTTCTTTGTTTTTTGACTGCATGATTGTCTTGGATCCTGTTCTGCAGAATCCTATGTTGTGGCTGACATGTAAATGAATCCAGATGTGGTATCTGGGGGAATAGAACTTGGGGGAATAGAACAGACCACCTCTGAGGCAGAGAGAGAGAGCCAGAGAGAAAGGGCCCAAGACTGGGTCCGAGAGCAAGGGGGCCTGAGAGCTGGCCCGAGAGCGAGGGCCCAGGAGCAGGCTGGAGAGAGTGAGGGGGCCTGGGAGTGGCTTGGAATGCCTCGTCCACTCTCCAGAGGAGAGAGGGCCCTGACCCCTGCCTTGACAGGCTTTTATTGTCTTTCTGGGCACATTACATTGAGGACGGTTTTCATTCACTGCACAGGTCCTCATCAGGTGACAGACAACAAAGGGGAGGACATCAAAGAAAGATATTTGCAAATGGAAAGGCAGAGAGGATTGAGCAGGACTTGAGAGGTTTATCACAGACTTTCAGGAAACCGCTTTGGAGATATGCAATCAGCATTTGTTCTTTTAACCCAGGGTGAGAGAGTTTTTTAGCAAGAGCAAGGCTTAACTCTAGGAAAGATGTAATCCTGATTTACCCACAGGAAAGTCCGTCCACGTGCGTGGGGCCTGCTTGCCGACCCACGTTCCACTGGGGGCTTTTAAACAGGGATCGTTGAGCTACATTTCCCACGATGAGCGGAACGGTTCCCTGCACATGATAATTTTCTTTTTAACTTAAATATCAAATATATTCCCTGTATATTCTGTCTGAAGTTATACCCCTCTTGACTTCCCATCCTTTTCACAGCATTCAACTGTTTTCTCTTCACTTACAAATGTTAAAATGCTATATATTTTACTCATTACCTTGTTTGTTATTGTTCTCTCTCTAGAACATAAGCTCTGAAAACAGAAGTTTCCCTCACTTTGCTTATCACCACACCCCAGCTTTAGCAGGTTGCTCAAAAGCATTTTCAAATCAAGTCATAAATGAAATCATTCTAACAAAAGGGATACTTTTCTATAATTTTTAAAGATCACATCAAAACATAGTTTCAGTTGAGCTCCAGAAATGGTTGACTCTGACTGAGGACTTGTCACCAACTTAGAAGCTTTATAAGGTACTTGAAATTTGGGAGGGACAGGTAGCTACAACATCAGTGACACCATTATGCATAAGTCGGGTGGCAAGGACAAAGTCATAACCACAAATGTCTATAGTACTGACTGCATTAGGTCATTACTGGTTTTAGGCACAACCTTTCATCTTAAAGGGTGGGAGGCTTTAAATGACTAATAACTATTCCCATTATTTTTCTCATTATTTTCAATTAAATCAGTTTTGATGTTCCAAATATGGGACCAATTGGCTTATGTGGAACCTAGGTTGAGTAGGGAAGTAACATCACTTCTGGGAGGGTGCCGAATTGGTCCTGGAATATTTACTCTCAGGGTTAAAAGGAAGCCTCAAGGGGAGAGACTAGGCAAAAACAGAGCAGCACAGAGTTTGTTTTATGGCACTCAGAACCTTCGCTTTCCGTGATTTAATGTGTACTACTTGACCTTCATTACTGCAGACACTTGGTACAAAACTCTGCTCAGAGAAAATATTTTTATGAAGAACAGGTGTTTCGGCAGTAGTGTATGAATATAAAACAGTTAAGAGATTCAGCCCCATTTCATCTGAAAGTTGTTTTGACCACAACTTAAAGATTCAAGTGTCATTATTAAAGAATAGTTGAGGAAATTCCATAATTAGTCATGACAAATGAGAATGAGTATTGTTAGAACTCACTAAAATGTCTTTGATTGGACTCTAGTAGATTACATGTTTGATAAGGACCCTTATTTGGCATATATAGTAATTAGCCTTCATGTTAGAAATACTGCAAATGGTTGTGCTGGTGATTTAAATGAGCCTTTAACCATGCTCATTTCATATAATAAAACGTAAGTGTAAATTTTATTATAAACTCATTTGTATAAGTAATGTCATGGCCCATGTTAAGATTAACATGGGAAGTTAAAATAGAGTGAAACCTTGGAAACACTCCAATATTGCTTTGATTGGGTTTTGTAATATACACATCTATTGATATGTTGATGAAAATATTACAGAGCATTGTGATATATGTTATAAAAACAGGCCTCAGGAAAACAATGAGGTACGGTGGATGCTTTTTATAGAAACTGATTAATATCCAATTTAATTGGTTATATATTGAAATGTGTCCTGCAGGTGAGTACAACATGGGATGGAATTTATGCCCGCAGCAAAAGAGTAGTGGAATCCTGCCCTAACAGAGCAGGGAAAGCACACATACACATGAATGAAAGCACATATGCACAGATAACCATTCAGGCCATAGGTATAGTAATCCAAGATCAAGTATACTTCCTATAGGTAAATGCAAACCTAATCCCTTCAGATTGGTGAGTTACTGCAAGCCAAAGGTAGAGCAGAATAATCCAGGACTGAGATTTCTCCTTGGTTGGGTGTAATCCAATGGTAAGTAATGGGTTCTAAAAGCCATGTATAAAGTCTGTCAGTCTGGGCCTTTCTGCTTCCATTCTTGTTGATTACACTTAGATTAAATCACATCATTGAGCTGTCATTTCAAATGATAGTTTTAAATGGACATATGTCATTTAAAATTCTGTTTTATGGCATTATATGTGCAACACTATTCTAATCTTCAAAATTCACTCACACATTTAGAGACTTCATCCAAATCCCTGGGTCTGCTAAAAGAATTGGGTGGCTTTCACAGGATATAAGTTCATTTTATAGCAAAGAGGAAGATCTGAGAAAAACTCCACTATAAAAATTAAAGATGGCACTATCACATTCCCAATATTTCATATTTTATGGCATTACTATTTGTGTTTGGGGCAGACTGAAAATCTATTTTTATTATGCTTTCTGAGATGGCACTTTGAATTTAAGCCCCATTTTCTGTGGCTTATAGCTTTTCCACTGAGCACCTGTGGGGATAAGCTTCATCTTGCTGGTTCTTAATGTAAAATGAAATAATTCAAGAAGTTTAAAGGAAATGTTATTTTGTCATTTTGACTTAAGTAATGACAAAAAAATTTCATTTTGGTTGTTCAAGAATAGTATACAGTTTCTATTATTGAATAATTCATAAGAAATGTTGATCCTAAGTACAAATACTTATAATTAATCTATAAAATACACACATATTTAAAATTACCTACACAGAATAATAAATGAAGCATAATGCATATTTACCATATTCCTCAACCCATGTAATACAATTCTCTATGATCTGTCAGGTCCAAAGGAAGTTCTGCAATGCAGGCTTTGTGCAGGAAGGACTGTTGTATTGAATCAAAATGAAAAATCTCATTTGCAGGAATGACTAACCACCTATTAAAAAGTCAGGATTTCAGTGGTTATTTAAATGTAGTCTCAGTGGTTTATGTAAGCTGTCAAATTTCCCCATTTTCCCATTTCACATGTGTATATGTAAGGCTGTTTTTGATATCCATTTTTATAAAATCTAATTTAAAAGAATAATAAAATGAAAAATCATAAAGCATAAAATGGCTAAGACTCATGCATGGCTCCCTCAGCTTAACCATTGGAATTCTCAGAGGAAAAGGGGACTACTTGTCCTTCCCACCACAGCAATTAATTTAGTGAAAATGCTCACCTTACTGAGGCAGCTTGGTAATCATTATACAGTCAACACTGATCAGTTGTAGGCATTATCCATTTAAGAAACGAGGAGAGAAATTTGGCAGAAAAGGACAGTCTCACTATACAGAAATGTGTAATTAGTAATATTGTTCCAGGGCTACCAATTGGCTTATGCTCAGATTTTAACTCAACTTTCTTTTTTTTTTAACCCAGCAGCAGAATGTAATTAAGTAGTTTAATCATGTTTTTCCTACTTAAGGGATTTACATTCAATACTCCAATTTTACTTTGAAATACTGTATCGAATGGTTTCCGTTAAAACTCTATAAAATTATATTTGAGAAGATTGAACAATTAGTGTCTGTCTGCATAATCATTTCCCTTTTCCATTCAACATAATTTTGTAAAGGGTATTATTATTACTATTATAACTATGGTCATACATCAGTTTTAAGGATTTTGGGGTTCATTCTGGAAACTGATATTCATTACCATTTATTTATGCATAGGTCTTGCTTAGTACGAACTCTCCAAAACATTTATGAGCTGTACAAAGTAACTGAAACTGCCCATAATCAGTATATACCAGTGGGGAGGTGTGGAGGGGGAGGCAGCAAACTGTACTTGAACAACAATAAAATCGAAAAGTATTTAATTAAAAAAATTGGTATATATCGGATCATTTGACCATATATCAATTTATTCAAAGAGGAAAAAGAGGTATACTACTAGAATTTAGGAGACTAAGTGGCTGTTACTATGCCTTGCAGTGGTGAAAATGAGGCGGGCTGGTGACTGCTGTTTCTAATGCCTCTAAAGTAACCATCAAGTAAACAGAAATTTAAAGTCTCAGCTAGAGGAACGGGTGAAGGACCAGTGATAGCCCTAAGCATTTCTTTTTCTTAAAGTTAAATTTATTGTGTTGACTTAGGTTAATAAGATCCTAAAGGTTTCAAGTGCACATTTCTATGATATGTGATCCACCATCAACAGTCAAGTCATCTTCTGTCACCATATAGTTGACCTCCTTTACTACTCCCACCCCCTTTCCTCTGGTTACCCCCATACTGTTCATTGTTTCTATCAGTTTGTGTTTGCTTTTCTTGTTTGTGCACTTGTTCCTTTCAGTTTTATATCCCACCTATGAGTGAAATCATATGGTTCTTAACTCTTTCTGATTTCTTTCACTTAGCATGATATTATCAAGGTCCATCGACGTTGTTCCAATTGGCAGTATTTCACCTTTTCTAATGGCTGAGCAGTATTCTGAGATAGATGATTGGATAAGGAAGGTATGGTACATACATACAATGGCCCTAAGTGTTTCTTTAATGGCGGAAATCACAGGGTTAGCAGAGTTAAAAAGCAGGTGACATTACGGCTCCTATAGGTATGTAAGGAGAGCGTTAGGACACTTATTAGGAAGCAATGGGTCCCTGTGAAATGGAATGGAAAATGTTCATTTTTCAGCTAAAGAAAATCTGTTAATCACTATCTCAGACATGACCCTGGGCTTTCCTTGCTCCAGGAAGTAGTTACAATGCCTTCATGAGAAAAAAGTTTCTCTCACACATAAAATAATTTTCTTCAGTGACCTGAAATCACGTGCACCCACCCTTGACTATTTAGGATGTCTTATATTAATCTTATCTAACATAGTTATAACATATATTTTTTCTCCGTTACTTTGTTAAACATTCCTTCACTTTATTATTTTCTAAACAAAAGTAATTTGCGTCTGTTTCCAGAACCTATGTAGCTATATTTGTATGCTGTAAATAAAATATTATCCATAATGAAATTTGTTTTAAAATGCAATTGTGTTTTATAATATGTATTATTTCTGAATACATTTATTTTTACTAGAGGAAACTGTTAAATGAACAAATTTCTCTTAGATGCCTATAATTGCTTGTTTATTTTCCCCTTTATTAAATGATCCCTTAAATGCAATAAATGCCATTTTGATTTTGAAACAAATTTTTAAGCGAACCCAAGATGTCAACAATTGTCATATCCTTTTCTGAAAGAGTTATGTTATCTCTGCACATGACGTTTTATGTCAGCTCAGATAATTTATTCATCTCACATCATGGGAAGTTATCTTGCTTTAGTAACATAATTTTTTTATTTTTTAAAAGGTCGTTAATGAGATACAACATACCCATAGAAGATAGACTTATCTATATCTACAGTAACTCTGTCAATTAAAAAATATATTTGAAGGTATAGTATTATATCAATACACATTTAAAATTGTGAAGTACTTCTGCTAAATTAAATTATATACTACCTCTGTACGGTGTGATGTGTTTAACATTGAAGTCTACTACGTCAGATATCAGCATATCTTCCCCAGCTTTCTTTGGGTTTTCGTTCGCACAAGGCAGCTTTTCCATCCTCTCTTCTCCCACTTTCCTTTCATGTATCCTGTGCAGCAGATACATGGGTTCTTGTATTTTAGTCACTCTGCTAAAATAATTTGTTTAACCGCTTATATACCTCAATTTCTATCAACTATGAAATTATTTGTTTCATAATTGACTGGCCATTTTATATTGAATATTGTCTTATTTTTGGCCCTTTGAATTAAATCCTTCTGCATTATTTATTGGGGTCTATTGACTAGTAATTTATTATTTTTAAAATAATTTTTAGAGGGATGCCTAGAATAAGCAAATGAAAAAAATTAACTTATTACAGTTCAACAGAAGTAATCATATGTCATCTTATTTTGCATATGCTAGAGTCTTAACTCACTTGAGTTTTATTTACCTCATTATTGCCATTGGTATTATTCTTCTCATGAGTTTTAATTCTGCATTATTTACTTTTTATAGAATAGACATTCATTATTCATTTGTATATTTATATACTGTTACTTTTTATTTTATACTATAGTTTTATTCTCTCAATTTTTTCTGTTAGAAATATGATTATAATTTCTTTGGATTCATCAATAAGTACTGCTCAATTTAGTCACCTGAATAAATGTTTTCTTTTTACCTTCATTTTTGAAGAAAAGTCTTGGAGGAATCCATTGTAGAATGTCTGTTTGATATTATTTTTACCTCTATTAAAAATGTCCTATTATTGTCTTCTGCTTTTTATCATTTCTGTTCAGAAACCAGCTTTCAGGCTTACTGTTGTTCTTTTGAAGATATAATGTGCCTATTTTTCACCTCTGACCACTTTTTATATGTTTTCTCATCATGTATTCAAGTATGGTGTACTATATATTCATCTTGTCTGTTACTTCCAGAATTTCTTGAAGCCTTGGGTTGATTTATTTTCATCAGTTTTTATCTATTGAATCAATGTTTTTTACCACATTTTCTCTTTCTTCTTTATGCTGAATTTAAATTGCATGTAGTGACATTTTTGCTCTGGCCATGTGTCTTGCATTCTTTATATACTTTTCATAACTTTGGTTAAATTGCTTCGATATGTATATTTACTGTTGTCCTGTCTTCCATTTTACCAAACCTGTCACTGTGTCTAATATATTTTTAAACTCATTCACTGAAGATCTACAGAAGCAATGTGGACTGAAATTCCAGTAAGGGGAAGTCTCAGATGAAGTACCAAGGAGATGTTTTCCCTTTCTTTGAGGCATGAGGGCATAAATGACAATTCTTGTCTTTTGCTAAAGTCTCATGATCCCTGCCTTGCCCAATCTCGATGCTGTTATTGAAGAAGAGAAATTGTATTATATCAATTTATTTTCCCACTAACTCACAGACTTGTGCAATATGTTTCATTTAACTTAACAACTCTTTCTTAATTAGAAATAGTTTAATAATTTGTGAAATCAGTACTGACTTAGCTCAGAATTTGTTGATCACTAATATATCTCTAATATATTGTACATATTAAAGAAAAAACACAATCAAACTTTAAAAAACTTATCCTACATGACTCTTCTGTACTGATAATTTTTGAGAGAAAGAAGGAGAGAGCAGCATGGATGTGTTGTTTCACTTATTTATGCACTCATTGGTTAATTCTTATGTGTGCCCTGACCAGGGTGGAACCATAACTTTGGCCCAAAGGAACAACACGCTAACCAACTGAGCTACCAGGCCAAGACCCATCTTGTATTACTCTTAGGTCGAACATTCTAAAATGTAAAACATCATGAATAAACCCTAAAATACTCTATTCTGAGTATAATTTGTTTTCCCGTCATTACTGCACATGCTGGAACAAATATAAATACAAATGAAAAGTTTTCAATATGAACATTTCAATCTTTTGGGAGAATTGGCAACACATAAATTACTATATACTTTAAATACTTGCAAACAGTTCCAAAATAACCTAAACCCTAGAAATAAGTTCAAGAAAGCAATGGTTTTTGCCTTGAATGAAAAACATGAATATATCTTGAATAGAACTGTTTACTTATAGGGTAACTTTACAGATGCTATCTATGAGGCTCTTAAATAGGTTAAGATTTACCTGTATTGCAAAGGATTATGGAGAAACACTACACCTAAAATATAATCCAGCAAAACAATATAGAATTGCAACAAAATATAAATGAAGGAGAATTATATCATTCAATAATGGATCCAAAGATATTCCTCATGGAGTGAAAAATTTATAAAATGTTAGTTGAAAGGATTAATAATCTCGGGTATTTATCCAGTGTTATTTACTTATATGAATGACTTGCTGGCGGAAGTGAATGTCAAAATGTAAAAGGAATGCTGGGATTATTTTTTCGAGTGTACAATTCTGGAATGAAGTAACTTCTTCACATCTTGTCACAGAGTTACATTTTAGTAAACCATTTGACTTTCCTGATAACTTAATATTGAGAAACAAATGTGCTATACCAGAGCTGCTTAACCACACCTAAAATAAGGATTCCATTTTAATGTCAAAAGTTCTACCATATTATCCTGTTTGTATGCAAGCATTGAGAAACTACATGATAACAAAAGGTGACCATACAATTTTAAATTGTATCTGTTTTATTATTTATGACATTATTTATGGGAAAACATTGTCCATGGTTTACATATAAGCATTGGTGGAACACAGTCAGTACAGAAGAGATTTACATGCATATTAATTGAATGGGATAAGTGATCAATAAACTAAATTAGGTATTTATTGCCTAAAGAATGCTCTAAATCATAGAATTAGGCTTAGTCCCATACATTCCTAAAATCTATATATAAAAGGTAGATACAGATGCTAAGATAATAAATAAATTTTTAAATTATAAATAAGAAACTTACACAAGGGTTAAAATCAAAACATTTTACAAATGTTTATTGGAACATCAGGAGGAAATTTATTTTTCAATTTGATATAAAGCTTAAAGATATAAATTTAATGTACAATGAGTTAGCTTGGTCTTTTGTAATTGGATTGTAATGAATATAACATATTTTTGGTACCAAAATAAAAATGAATAACTTAGGTAAAGACTAGACTCAAACTTTTTGTAAACGTGGTTGTTCATAGGATATTTGCTGTCAGTTTTTAATGTTTTTCTATTTACTTGTTTTCTTTTCTTTGACCATTTTAAATAATTGTGTACTGTATTTTATTACAGTTGCCCCAATTTTTCACCCTTTACCCTCCTCTGCCTATCACCACTCCCATTTCCAATGTCAATTTCCACACATGTTGTCTATTCATGGGTCATTCAAACATGTACTTTGTTTAGTCCCTTCTCCTTCTTTACACCATTATCCCCCTCCACTTCCCTTCTGGTCACTTTCAGTCTGTTCCATTTATATGCCTGTGATTATATTTGTTCAGTAGTTTATTTACTTCATTTGATTCCACTTATAGGTGAGATCATATGCTATTTGTCTTTCACTGACTGCCTTATTTCACTTAGCATAACACTGTCCAGTCCCACCATGCTGTCACAAAAGGTAGGAGTTTCTTCTTTGTTTCTGCTGCATAGTATTCCATTGTGTGAATGAAACAGTTTTTTGATACACTCATCTAATGATGGCCACTTAAACTGTGTCCAGCACTTGGCTGTTGTAAATAGCATTGCTGTGAACAGAGATATACCTAAGTTCTTTTGAATTGGAGACTTGGGATTCTCAGGGTATATTCCCAGCAGTGGAATCAATGGATCAAAAGGCAATTCCGTTTCTAGGTTTTTAAGGAAATTCCATACTGTTTTCCACAGTGGCCGTAACAGTCCGCATTCCCACCAACAGTGCACTAGGGTTCCCTTTTCTCCACAACCTGGTCAGCACTTGTTTGTTGATTTATCAATTATGGCCATTCTAACAAGTGTGAGGTGGTATCTCATTGTGGTTTTAATTTGCATGTCTTTGATGGCAAGTGATGTTGAGCATATTTTCAAATGTCTATGGGCCATCTGTCTGTCCTCCATGGAGAGGTGTCTATTCAGATCCTTTGTCCATTTAGTTGTATTCCCGATTTTGAGTCATATGAGTTCTTTATATATTTTTGAGATCAAACCCTGTCCAAAGTATCATTAGCAAACATGTCTTCCATATAGTCAACTCCAAAAGGAGAAAAAGATGGCCACTATATAGTACTGAAGGGAGGATATAACCCTTGTAAACACGCATGTACCCCCAGTAGGAACACCTAAATATATAAAGAAAATATTGAGGAATTCAAGAAAGATATTGATAACAAACAGTCATTGTATGGGGATTTTAACACCACATTGAAAATAATGAATAGATATTCCAAAGAATCAACAAGGATAGTGTGGCACTGAACAATACTCTAATTCAAAAGGACTTAATTGATATATACAGACCCGTTCACTCCAAACAAAATATACATCATTTACAAGTGCACATGGAACATTTTCAAAAATAAACTACATGGTAGGACTCAAAACATGCCTGAACACATTCAAGACAATTGAAATCATATCAAGCATTAACTCAGATCACAATGGATAGAAGCCAGAAACCGACCTCAAGGAAAACACTCAAATACATTCAAATTCATGGAGATTGAATAGCATGCCATCAAACAAAGAAAGGGTTAATAATGAGATCAAGGAAGAAATTAAAAAGTTTCTGGAAAAAAATGAAAATGAAAATACAACAGCAACAACAACAACAACAAAAAAAAAAAACTATGGAACACAGTGAAGACAGTATTGATAGGGAAGTTCACAGCAATACGGCCTTACCCAAAGACAGAAAAATCTCAAATAAACAACCTAACCCTACCTCTAAAAGGACTGGAACAACAACAACAAACAATGTTCAGAGCAAGTAAGAGGAAGGAAATAATCAGGATCAGGCTAGAATTAAATGACATAGAAACTAAAAGAACAATTCAAAGGATCAATAAATCCAGGAGCTGGTTCTCTGAAAAGATAAACAAAATTGACAAACCTTTAACCAGACTCAACAAGAAAAAAAGAGAGAGGACTCACATAAATAAAATCAGAAACGAAAGAGGAGAGGTTACAATCGATACCACAGAAATACAAAGGATTGTAAGAAATTGCTATCAACAGCTATATGCCAAAGAATCAGACAACCTGGGCAAAATGGAAAAAATTCTAAAACATATAATCTGCCAAAGCTGAATCAAGGAGAAGCAGAAAGCCTGAACAGACTGGTAACAGCTAGTGAAACTGAATAATAAAAAAATACCCAGCACACAAAAACCATGGACCAGACAGTTTCACAGGACACTTTTACAAAACTTTTAAGAAAGAGCTAACTCCTATCCTTATCAGACTCTTCCAAAAATCCAAGAAGAGGGAAGATTCCCAAACTCTTGTATGAGGCCATATAATCCTAATCGCAAAACCATGTAAAGACACAACAAAGAAAGAAAACTAAAGGCCAATATCATTGATGAATATTGATGATGAAATCCACAACCCAATATTGGCAAACTGTATACAGCAATAAAAATATCATATACCATGATCAAGTGGGATTCATCCCAAGAACACAAGGATGGTACAATATTCACAAATCAATAAGCATAATATATCACATAAATACAAAGAAAGACAAAGATCACATGATCATATCAATAGATGCGGAAAAGCATTTTATAAGGTACAGCACCCATTTATGATAAAACCACTCAGCAAAGTGGGGATAGAGGGAGCATAACTCAAAATAGTGAAGCCCATATATGAGAGACCTACAGCCAACATCATACTCAACAGGCAAAAACTAAAAGCTTTCCCACTAAGATCAGGAACAAAACACGGATGTCTGCTTTGACCACTTCTATTCAACAAAGTATTGGAAGTCCTAGCCACAGGGATCAGACAAGAAAAAGAAATAAAAGGCATTCAAATTGGAAAGGAGGAAGTAAAACTGTCATTCTTTGCATATGATATGATAGCATACATAAAAGACCCTATAGACTCTACCAAAAAGCTACACGACCTAATAAGTGAATTTGGTAAAGTGTCGGGATACAAAGTCAATATTTAGAAATCAAAAACATTTTTGTACAACAAAAGTGAAATATCAGAAACATAAATCAGGGGAAAAAAACCCATTTGTTATAGCAAGAAGAAAAATAAAGTAACTAGGAATAAACCTAACCAAGGAGGTAAAAACATGTACTCAGAAAATTACACAATGCTGATGAAAGAAATTAAGGAAGGCATAAATAAATGGAAGCATTTACTGTGTTCATGAATTGGAAGAATTAACATCATCCAAATGTCCATACTACCCAAAGCAATTTATAGATTCAATGACATCCCTCTTAAAATACCAATGATATATTTCACACATATAGAAAAACATACAAAATTTATATGAAGCCCTAAATGACTCTGAATAGCTGCAGCAATTTTGAGAAAGAAGTACAAAGTAGGAAGGATGACAATAAGTGATATCAAACTATATTATAAGACCACAGTAATCAAAACAGGTTGGCACTGGCATAAGAACAGACACATGGATCAATGGGACAGAATATAGAGCTCAAAAATAAATCCATGTCTCTAAGGTCAATTAATATATGACAAAGGGGACAGAACAATAAAATGGAGTAAAAGTAGCCTCTTCAACAATTTGTGTTGGGAGACCTCAACAGCTACATGAAAAAAATAAAACTCTACCACCAACTTACATTGTAAACAAAAATAAACTCAAGATGGATAAAAGACTTAAATATAAGTTGCGACAACATAAAAGTCCTAGAGGAGAACATAGACAGGAAAATCTTAGATATTCCATGCAGCAATGTTTTCAACAATATGTCCCCTAGAACAAGGGACATAAAGAAAAGAATAAATAAATGGGACCTCATCCAAATGAAAGCTTCTTCATGGCTAAAGAAAACATCAGCAAAATGAAAAGGGAGCCAACAGTACCGGAAATTATATTTGCCAATGATAATTTGGACAGGGTTTGATCTCCTAAATATAGAAAAAAACTCACACGACTCCACTCCAGGAAGACAAACAATCCAATTAAAAAATGGGCAAAGGACCTGAACACACACTTCCCAATATAGATGGCCCAGAGATATATGAAGGGATGCTCAGCATTGCTAGCCATCAGAGAGACAAAATAAAACTACAATGCGATATCACTCTACACCTGACTGAATGGCTATCATAAACTAATCAACAAATAACAAATGTTGGTGAGGTTGTGGAGAAAATGAACCCTAGTACTCCATTGATGGGAATGAGGATTGGTGCAGCCACTGTGGAAAACAGTATGGAATTTTCTTATGGAACTAAAAAAGGAACTGCCTTTTGACCTGGCAATCCACTGCTGAGATTATACCCTAAGAACCCTGAAATACCCACTCAAAAGTACCTATGCACCCCAATGCTCATAGCAGCACAATTTACAGTAGCCAAGTACTGGAACCAACTGAAGTGACCATCAGTAAATGAGTGGATAAAAAAAACTGTAGTACTTTTACACAATGGAACACTACGTAGCATTAATAAAGTAAGAGCTCCTACCCTTTGCAACAGCATGGATAGAACTGGAGAGTGTCATGCTAAGTGAAATAAACTGACAGTGAAAGACAAATACCATATAATCTCACCTAAAAGTGGAACCTAATCAATAAAACAAACAAGCAAATAAAATATAACCAGAGACATCAAAACAAACTGACAGTAACCAGAGGAGTCTGGTGAGGGGAAGAATGGGGGAAAGAGGGGAAGGAACATATGTTAAGGACCCATGGACAAAGCCAAAGGGATATCAGATTGAGAGTGGGAGGTGGGGGTTGGTGGGGAGGGAGAGAGTGGTGGTAGGAAAATGGATAAAACTCTATTTGAACAATAATTTTTAAAAATCCCTAAAAAAAGTGTATTTTTCCAGAGGTGTGTACACTTCAGTAAGTAGTAATATAGATAAATGAAAAGTCTGCTACGTTTTCATCAGTAATTCTTTATTAGTAATTTTATATTATTAATGTGTCTTAGTCTTGGATTAATTTATCTGACTATTTTCGCAATATGCCGGTTCTAAACTTTGAGCAAGTATCATCAATTTTACCTTGAAACCTGTAAAAATGTGATATAATTTAATTTAATTTACTTTGGCATTGTAATTGCAGACCGGGAAGCAAAACAAACAGACTGTGCTAATGCATGCATCTTCTACTCAAGAAAGAAGCTTATGGTGATTTATTATTATAAACGCCATACAATAAAATGAGCTGTAACTAAAGAGATGAAGGAAAGTTGATTAACCAAAGTTTAGGAAAATCTAAAATAAGCATTCATTACAATCCTGTTATTTCTTAATTGGAAGACAAATGGGAAGTTGCGAATGATACTGTATGAATATCTAGTAAATCACACAAAGTGTTTAGTTAGAGCCACAGGAGAAAAAATAAAGGCCACTAAATAAGTATACGGTATATTCTTTCAAATAATTTGTTTAAATAATTAACTTGTATATTTAATATACTTAAAAATATGTATCACACTCAAGCACAAACTCAGGTTGGGGGCATGCATTTGATAATAATTTATGTTATGGCAATTTTATTTGCTGAAATGTTTTAAAATATACTTCCTAGAGTGTGAGTGAGTGTTGGGAAACAATCAGTGAAAGTTTACAGAATATTTATGTGATATATATTCATGTTTACATAACATTCTCTGAACACTGTACTAGGGAGATAAAAGTTGTAGAGTTTTGGACTTTTATAAAAGATACAAGGAATAAAAAAGGTATTGTTTATATGAAATAATGTTTGGTTTGTAATTAAATTTCATATTAAAATATGAATGCAACTATTGCTTTAGAAATAAAAATGTGAATGGAATTTTAAGAATGAATGAGCAGTTTGTTAAACACTTACTTTGATTTTAAAGTGTTGCATAAGTATGTACAATTTTTTTTTAAGGAGGCTGATATTATTTTTCCATTATAAAATAAGAGAAACCTGAGGCTCAGAGAAGTTAAATGGCATTATAAATTTGACGTAGTGACTGATATAACCAGAAAATGTCTTTTTTTTTTAGTTCTATATCAGGTTTTTTTGCTGAGGTACAGCGGACATATAACATATTAGTTTTTGGTATATGCCATAATGATTTGATATGTGTAGATAGAGGAGTGGGCAAAACTAGAACTATAGTTGCGAGTATGCAAAACACAGAATTTATTTTTGTATTATTATTTATAAATCATATTATTTATTTGTATTACAATTGTAAACCTACTTTTGCCCACCCCTGTACAGCAAAAAGATCCATAAATTTAGGTAACATTTGTTATCATACATAGCTATGGTATTTTTTTCTTGTGATGAGAACTTTTAAGATCTGCATGCAGCTTTCAAATATGGAAAACAGTATGATTAAAAACCAGCATGATGTACAATCCAATCTAATGATTTGTTTATTTTGTAACTGGAAGGTTATACCTTTGGCCATCTTCACCTGTGCTTCTTGTCTATAGCAGGGTTGTTGTCCTTCCTTGTCCTCTATCAAAGCTCTTTCTGTTTTCTTCACTTCATTTCCACTGTATACTGAAATGTACTGGGAAACAGGACAATTGAGAACGAAAATGCATAATTGTTTCGAGCAATGGGCCCTGTCAGTATCCATGTTCCAATACTCCTTGAACAAATGGACTTATTGATCGAAGCAGTACCATCTCTGAACTCTTTTCCTATTTCCTAATATAAAAATATGACCGATATACTGGCAAAAAATATTTCTGCATGGTATATCTGAAATTTTCCTGCTTATTTATCTCTAGGACTTTTATGGTATCATGACTTATTTTTAATCTTTAACCCATTTTGAGTTTATTCTGGTGTATGGTGTAAGTCGATGGTCTAGTTTCATTTATTTGCGTGCACCAGTCCAGTTCTCCCAACACCATTTATTTAAGAGCCTTTCTTTACTCCATTGTATGCTCATGACACCTTTGTCAAATATTAATCGACTGTAGAGACTTGGGTTTATTTCTGGATTCTCTATTCTGTTCCATTGGTCTGTGTGTCTGTTCTGATGCCAATACCAGACTGGTTTGATTCTAGTTTAATATTGGATATTGTGGTGCTGCCTGCTTTGTTCTTCTTTCTTAAGATTGCTGAAGTTATTTGGGGTTTGTTTGTTTGTCTGGCTCCATTTAAATTTTGAAATGTTTGGTTTAGATCTGTGAAATATGCTATTGGTATTTTAATAGGAATTGCACTGAATCTATGGATTGCTTTGGGTAATATGGACATTTCAGTGATGTTAGGTCTTAGAACAGTATATGCCTCCATTTATTTGTGTCATCTTAATTTCTTTCCTTGGTGTTCTATTTCTCTGAGTACAGTTCTTTTACCTCCTTGGGTTAAATTTATTCCTAGGTACTTTATTTTTCTTGTTGATATAGTAAATGGGACTTTTCCCTAGTTTCTATTTTAGATATTTCATTGTTGGTGTATAGAAAGGCCACTGATTTCTGAATAGTGATATTGTAACATAATATTTTGCCAAATTCACTTAATGGGTCAAGTATTTTTTTTTTTTTTTTTTTTTTTGTGGAGAATATAGGGTTTTCTATGTACACTATCATGTCATCTGCAAATAATGACATTTTACTTCCTCCTTACCAATTTGGATGCCTTTTATTTCTTTTTCTTGTCTGGTCACTGTGGCTAGAACTTCCAATAAGCTGTTGAATAAGAGTATTCCTTGTTGTGTCTTTGTCTGGTTTGGTGATTAAGATGATATGACCCCATAAAAAGAGTTTGGGAGTTTTCCCTCTTCTTGAATTTTTGGGAATAGTCTGATAAGGATAGGGTTAGCTCTTTCTTAAAAGTTTTGTAAAAATGTCCTGTGAAACTGTCCGGTCCATGGCTTTTGTGTGCTGGGTATTTTTTTATTATTCAGTTTCACTAGCTGTTACCAGTCTGTTCAGGCTTTCTGCTTCTCCTTGATTCAGCTTTGGCAGATTATATGTTTTAGAAATTTTTCCATTTTGCCCAGGTTGTCTGATTCTTTGGCATATAGCTGTTGATAGTAATTTCTTACAATCCTTTGTATTTCTGTGGTATCGATTGTAACCTCTCCTCTTTCGTTTCTGATTTTATTTATGTGAGTCCTCTCTCTTTTTTTCTTGTTGAGTCTGGTTAAAGGTTTGTCAATTTTGTTTATCTTTTCAGAGAACCGGCTCCTGGATTTATTGATCCTTTGAATTGTTCTTTTAGTTTCTATGTCATTTAATTCTAGCCTGATCCTGATTATTTCCTTCCTCTTACTTGCTCTGAGCATTGTTTGTTGTTGCTGCTCCAGTCCTTTTAGAGGTAGGGTTAGGTTGTTTATTTGAGATTTTTCTGTCTTTGGGTAAGGCTGCATTGCTGTGAACTTCCCTGTCAATACTGTCTTCACTGTGTCCCATAGGTTTTTGTTGTTGTTGTTGTGTTTTCATTCTCCTTTGTTTCCAGAAACTTTTTAATCTCTTCCTTAATCTCATTATTAACTCTTTCTTTGTTTAATGGCATGCTATTCAATCTCCATGAATTTGAATGTTTTTGAGTTTTTTTCCTTGTGGTTGGTTTCTAGTTTCAGGCTCTTGTGGTTGGAGAAAAATACTTGATGTAATATTAATTTTCTTGAGTTTGTTGAGGCTTGTTTTGTGTCCTATCATTTAATCCATCTTTGAAAATATCCCATGTGCATTTGAAAATAATACATGTTATGCTTCTTTGAGATGAAAGGTTCTTTATATACATTTAAGTCCATTTGATCTAGGGCATTGCTCAATGCCATTATATACTTGTTGATATTTTGTTTGGAAGGTCTATCCATTGTTGACAGTGGGGTGTTAAAATCCCCTAGTGTAAGTGTGTTGCTATGTATATCTTTCTTGAAGTCCTCCAAGATTTTTCTTATATATTTGAATGTTTCTATGTTGGATAAATGTATGTTTGTAATGTTTATGTTTTCTTGACGGATTCTTCCTTTGAGTATTATGAAATACCCTTCTGCATCTCTTTTTATGGTCTTTTTTTGAAGTGTATTTTTCCAATACCAACCTTTTTTTTTTTTTATTTTCCATTTGCATGGAATATTTTTTCCAACCTTTCACTTTCAAGGGTATAGGTCTTTTTTGTTCTGAGGTGAGTCTCTTGTAGGCAATATATGTGCTGGCCATGTTTTCTTATCCATTCAGCTACTTTATGTCTTTTGATTGGAACATTTAAGCCATTTACATTTAAGGTTATTATTGATAAGTACTTATTTATTTTCCTCCCTTTGTACCTGTGTTCTTCTTTCTCTTAATTTTTCTTTCTCATCTTAAAAAAAATCGCTTTAGCATCTCTTGCAGAGCTGGTTTGTCAGAGGTATATTCTTTTAGCCTTCTTTTCTCTGAGAAGCTCTTTATTTCACCTTCCATTTTAATTGAGAGCCTTCCTGAGTAGAGTTGTCGTGGTTGCAGGCCTTTCCTTTTCATTACTGGGAATATTTCTTGCCATTCCTTTCTGGCTTGTAGTGTTTCTGTTGAGAAATCAGCTGCTAGCCTTACCAGAACACATTTGTATGTTTCTTCCTGTTTCTCCCTTGCTGCCTTTAAGATTCTCTCTTTGTCTTTAAAATTTGGCATTTTAATTATGATGTATTTTGGAGTAGGCCTCTTTGGGTTCATCTTGATTGGGACCCTCTGTGCTTCCTGGACTTACATGGGTTTTCTCTCTACAGGTATGGAAGTTTTCAAACAAGGTTTCTATCCCTTGATCCTTTTCTTCTCCTTCTGGTATTTCCCTGATTCGAATGTTGCTTTGTTTCACATCATCCTGCAGTTCCCTTAAGCTGTATTCATATTTTTTAGGGGTTTTTTGTGCATGTGTGCAGCTGCTCTAACTGGATATTTCTGTCTACTTTGTCTTCCAGCTCACTAGCCTGGTCCTCTGCTTCATCCAGCCTGCTTGTAATTCTAGTGTATTTTTTTTTATTTCAGATATTGTATTCTCCATTTCTTCCTGGTTCTGGTTTATAGTTTCTACCTCACTTTTAATATTGTTGTAGTTCTCACTCAATTCCTTGTAGTTGTCAGTGAATTCCTTGAGCATCCTTATAACCATTCTTTTGAATTCTGTATCTGATACTTTGCTTGCTTCCATTTCATTTAGCTCTTTTACTGGGGAGTCTTCCATTCTTTTCTATTGTGGGTTCTTCCTTTGTCTCCCCATTTTAGGTGATTATTTTTGTTTGTTTCTGAGATTACCAATGCTCTGCTTTGCCATCTGTCTTTGTACAGTAAACTTTTGTGGTAGGGGTACTACAGGACTCAGTGGTGCAGTCCCTTCGATCCCCGTGTCTGGATGCTCTAAGGTTGCCCTTTCTTCCATTCGTGTGGGCTCTCTGGTTGCTTTTGGACTTTACTTATTGGTGGCTCCTTTGTTGGTCGGTTCTCTCCTCCAGCAGGTTTATGGTATTCACAACTCGCATTCTGTCTTGTATGCTGCTGTACATGTGTTGATTAACAAAGTAGTATTACCAGACAACCAAACCTATGCCAGCAAAAAGAACCTCCCTACCACATCAGCAGTGTCTATTGCCATTGAACTAAGATGAATAAAGGTGAAGAGAGACTTCAGATATTGTAAGATGACAAAGGGAATACAGGATGACTAAAAGAGGAGAAATGTTATCGTATGGTAAAAGGGTGAAGAATTAATGAGTTTCAATAGAACCAAGGCAAAGAAAGGGAAAGAGAAAAATTTACAATGTAAGTAAAACATGAAAGAGCAAAGGGAACAACAAGGTAAGAAGGGGAAAGTGTATATTATAAGGTTGGAAGTAAAATTGAAAAGTACTGGGCCAATGGGAGCAAAATTACAGAAAAACAATAGCAGGGTCAATAGTAAAGGCTGCTAAATGAAGTTTAATAAAGATGGAACAGGAATTAAAATATTGTAGAAAAGTGAAAAGTGGATATGAGAAATCTACAGTAAAGAAAAATTATTTTGAAAGGGTGGAGGAAGCATACTAATAAGATTAAGGAGTAAAGCCCGGGTTGAGAAAGGGGGATAAAGAAAGGAAAGGAAAGATAAGACAAGAAAAAAAAAAGAGAAAAGGAAAGAAAAGGGAGAGAGAAAATAATGAAATAAAATTCCTTATTCAACTGATCTTAGGCAGGGTGAAGGCAAAATGGAGTAAGACAGTGGAAGAGTATTCTATGCAATTTAACTATAAACAAGTAGTGAACAAATAGGAGTTCCTTTGGAGAAGTACAGCAATAACCATGATATTTCGCCCAGCTAGCCACAGTTTATAAAAGGTGAAAAAGAAATGACACTAATTAGAAGGGATAAAGAATATGAGCTGACTTAAGAAAGAAGAGAGCTTATGTGAGGTTAGATGGAGGAGAAATAGGAAAGTAAAGGACGGGTTACTTGGCCTAGTGTGAGAGAAAATAAAGTTAACCACAACATAATAAAGCTCAGGAAGATGTTGCAATGGATTAAGACCAGGGAAGGGGGCTGTGTGGAATTTGGAATAACAATATTATGATAAGAAATATATAATCTGGATAAAAAGAATAAAAAGTAAAAGACCGAGATTAGTGTGTTATTTAGAATAAGAGTGAAGTGAAAGAAGAAAAATTAAAATGCAATATGAAAGGGACAATAAAAAAACAAACAATAAAAACAAACAAACCCACCCCCCCAAAAACTAAATAAACGGAAAGAAGAGAAATAAGAAGAAAACATGCAAGTTCTGAAAGATACCAAAGTGACATTTGTCTCAGCTGTTGGTGTTCGCCTTTTGTCTCCTTTTTGGATCTGTGTCTGGTTTTCTCAGAGCTACAGGTTTTTCTTTTGGGAAAAAACAAAAGCCTCCTACTGATTTTACCTCTGCCAAAGGGTCTTTCAGGATACTGCAGGCAGAGGGAGGCTGGGTTCCATTTTTTGATTTTCTGTGGCACCTGGAGGGCTACAGACTGGACTACAATGATCACAGGTGCCCAGGTTACTGCCCATGCCCTCAGAGCACTATGTGGCTTGCACCGTCCACTCTGCACCTTTGCACCAGGCCAGCACCACCTCGTTTTGCAACACTTTGTTCAATCCGTGAGATGCACTGAGTAAGAACAAATTGTACCCCCTACCTCCTCCCTCTTTGTTGGCCTGGGGGCTGCATGCAGGGCAAGGTGTCTGCATGGTGGCTCAGTTCCACTATTGGAAGACATCTCTCTGAATGCTGCTGCCTCTCCTGGGCCCTGCTGCTCTGCTTTGATCAATCCCTGAGGCGCCCCGAGTAGGAGCAAACTGGTACCTCACTCCTCTTCTTCAGGGCCTGGTTGCTGAGTGCATGAGGTCCCTGCTCCTCCATTCAGTTAGCTTTTTTTTTTTTTTTCTGAGAAAAATCCCCTTGGTGACATCTGCCACTCTTAACAAGCATCCAGCTTTCCACACAGCACAACTTTCTGACCAGCCCAGAGTCTATCTGGGTCACAGCCAGTCACTGCCCATCTCTTCTCCCAACTGCAAGTGTCACCTGGCTCCCCAATTTCTCTGGTATTGTCCCAGCTGAGGACCACCACCCCAGCCTGAGGATACCACTGACTGTGTGTCACTTACTGCCTTTTTGTCTCCCCAGTGACTTTATGTGTCCAGGTCTCTGCCGGTTGCGGGTCTGAGGCTTCCCTGCTCAGAGAAAGGAGGGAGCCGCTTGGATCCTCCCTAGAAAGACACACTCTTATCATTTAAATTTCCTTTGCACATTTTTTTTTCTGTTGAAGAAATGAGATTGTATAGTCATTTTAATAACGTTTTCATACGGTAGTCATATAGATTCTTTCAACCCTCCTACAAATTTCAATGAGTTAATGAATGAGTGAACACATGGTTTCCTTCCTATTACAATCTTTTAACTAGTCATTTGGTTCTACCACTTTCAAATCCATGCTAATGTAGTATTTCAAAGAAGAAAATATCATAATCAACTGGAAGCGTACAGTATAAAGTATATGTTATCTCCCCTTTAGGGAAATTTCCCTTGGCAAATGCACTATTTCTGATGTGTATGAGTGAGTGTGGTTTGAGATTGATGGTCATCACTTATTTTTTGTGACCTTATTAATTTTAAAATAGACACTGATTTTAAATTTCTTTTTGTAGTAAAGAATAAAACAAATAAACATAATATTTGTGATAACATGTTTATCTGAAATTTGCCTTCTTTAAAAAATATTTTATTGATTTTTAGAGATAGAGGAAGGGAGACATTAATTTATTGTTCCACTTATTATGCATCCATTGGTTGTTGTTTTTTAAAATATTTTATTTATCTTATTTTTTAAAGAGAGGGGAAGGGAGGGAGAAATAGAGAGAGAAACATCAGTGTGCTAGAGAAACATCAACTGGCTAATTCTTGTAGGTGACAGGGGATCGAACCAGCAACCTTGCTGTATCAGGCCAACACTCTAACCAGCTGAGCTACCCAGCCAGAGCTGAATTTTTTTTTTTCTTCTGAAATAAGAGAACATATTAGTCATTTATCTTAGCTAGCCATTGTTTTATTTTAAGCTCTATGATGTGTTACCAGTTTTTGCCCATAAAGAGTATTCGATACCACACAAATTATTCAGTATAGTGTGACTATTTGAGAAATCGTATCACAGGCTGCATTTATCATCCGATAGTTCTTGTCGGTGTAGTGGTTAATATACCTCACAGTTGGATACCCAAAATTAAGTCATTTAATGGATTTGTAGTTCAGTTGATTGAGGTCCACAGGTCTCAGCGCACTTCTGGAAGCCATTTTATTTCCTCTGTAATTGTCAGTCACTGTCATTTTCACTTGGCTGCTGTTCTGTGACTAGTAAGAATAAAAGGCACTTAACATGGTATCACAGCAAAATTGTGTTTAAAGCTACCTTTACACACACACACATACACACATAATAGAGAAGGTTCCCTATACTATTTGGAAAGTCAACATTTTTTCCTGATGGAACTGGGATGTGTTTGCTTATACTAAGTACATGACTTCATGTAGCTTTCTTTTAATACACAAATGTTTAATAGAACATCCTAGATGGAAAAAATCATAATAGAGACTGAATTTAGTAGTATGAGAATTGTGATGTAGAAATCAAAATGTTATAACGGTGAAGTTAACTCTATCAAGTAAGTAAAACCATTTGCTACTTTTAAATGTTAAGTTATCTTAAAGTGGTAATGGTCGTTTTGAAAAAAAATTACATCTACTTTCATTCTTTAAAAATGCATCTGTATATATTTTTTGACAAACCACATCATTTGATTCAAAATGATTTAGTGTTAATAGTTCAGTGCTGTTAGGAGTTTGCCAGAATACAGGATTTGTTCCTCATTTCACATGCCAGCAGCTTTCTGATTCAAAATCACAAACACAGCATTTTTTTTTTGTACTGACTCTGTGGGGACATTAGCAAATTTCAAATAAATAGCAGCTTTACATTCTGGAGGAGTTCTGAAAAGCAGGCTGAATTCCAGATGGATCTCTCAACCTGGACACTGAAATAAAGTTTTAACAAGGACTATAAAGTAATTGTGAAATTGTACCAAATATCAGTAATGCTCATTTGCCTGTGAAAATGTCTGTGTTAAAAATGAAATACATGTATAAATGTATTAAATATATATCTCTTATACATAAAGTATATGTGTATAAATATACACATATGTTTTTCAACACTAAGTTTAAACATTTGCTCATATTTTGCAATGGCAAACTTCACAATGACATAAGCACAAAATTAAAAAGCCACATTTTTGGTAGTTATGAATCATTTTTAAAAGTAAAATATCAAATATATTTTTATAGATCAATACTTTTTAAAACAAGTGATGTATTCCTAGTGTTGCGGAAAAATAACTCACACGCGGGAGAGATGGTGGAGCACGATCCTTTATTACTCACGCGAGCTCAGAGGAGAGGGACTCCAAATTCTGAACCCGGAGCTCTGACCTTCCCGGGTTTAAATAGCCCCAGACTTCCCGCCTACGTGGCGAAGAGAGGTTACAGAAGCCTAATGCAGAAGTTAGATCTAGTTATCTTATTTGGTGAAAACAAAGAACAAAGCACAGGAGCTTAATACAGAAGTTACAAAGAAGTTACAAAGTACAGAGGCTTAACAAGGAGGTTGCCTGTCATTCGCCCCCTCTGCAGGCTCCTGGAGGTTCCTGCCGGAGGGGGCCGCTGCAGCTCCTTGCTCTCCACAGGGGGGCTGCCCTCTCGGAGTCCTACTCTCTGCAGACTGGTGGCCTATCCGAGGCACCGCTTCCCTCCCTCCCAGTTGGGAGGGACCTGTGGGGCTTTTACCCCTCTGCAGCTGGGAGGTGTTTCTGCAATTCAGTAACACGGAGGTCGCCTGTCACATTAGTAGTGAAAAGAAGTGTCCTTTAAAATATTACACAGAGCAATACATATGAATAAAGTCATGGGTGACACATACAAGTTTGGTCCATTAGGTGTCCAGCCACGTAATATGAAAACTAGAGACATTTATTGAAGAAGACACAAGAAACATTGTACATAGGACAATGACACATCAGTCCCTCTCAAAGTAGGCACCTTAGGACCTCACACAGTTCTCCCAATCACCATCAGCTACCCCATCGTATTTTCTTGACTCCCATCAACGATCTGAAATCTCTTCCCTTTCAAAGATTATTTTAGTTTGGAGAAAGGCCAGAAGTTACAGGGCACCAAATCTGGGCTGTAGTAAGCCTGAGTCAGTTGGGTGATTTGATGTTTTGCCAAAAAACTCTGCAAGAGATGGGATACATGAGCAGATCTGTTGTCTTGCTGAAGCTGCCAGCCACCAGTTGTCCATAGCTGCAGCCTTCTGAATCATCTGAATAGTATCCACAGAAGATTGTTTAAGCTTAACGCAAAATTTGATGCAGATTTGTTGTTCTATTCACTCAGTCATTTTGAATGCCATATCCACATAGTATGCATGCTTATTCAACAGTGTCTACTGCCCCCACTGGCTAGCTCAGTGAAGTCATCACTGTTCACACAGGAGCATTCCATTCCACTGTCCTTGGCTGCCAGGTTACAACAAAGTTGTGCAGACTGCTGTCATTATATTAACAATGGCTGGACTTTTTCCAGACAGACCTTGATAAAACTAAATGTAAAATAAATACATCTTTTAGAATTTAGAAAGAATTTGCCATAAATTCACATATGGAAAAGTGAGTAGGGAATGAGGGAAGCTGCTTTATTTTAAAAATTTAATTGTTCAATTACAATTGACAATCAATAATATTTTAGTTGCAGGTACAGTATATTGGTTATACAACTTACAAATGAATTAGGTAAGCTTGTGTGGTCTTCACACACAGTCAGCTGCACAATGGTAGAGTAGTATGTTATGATGTTGGTCAGTATAGTCTTCAATTCTGAAGGCGTATTGTTTGGCTTATTAAATACAATCAGTTCTCCTTGTGACAGTTGTACATTACTCAAAGTTATCATAGGATGATTCCCTAAGAATATATTTATTTTTAGCGGTAAGCCAAAATCTAATGGTCACAGAGTTACCAATAGAAATATCTACTTGAGCTAGACATTTGTTGAAAAAGTGAACAAAACAAGCATATAAGATTCTCCTAAGTGAGAATCTGATGCAGTATATAGTCAGGAAAAAAATGCGCGTGACATGGAATGCCAGAATAAAGCAATCCGTTGTCTGTATGGAAAGAGCAAATTGACATTACTCATAATGAAAACAAGCAAAATAACTGTAGGAAACAAGCATAAATGCGGATTGGTATTGGGTAGCAAGTGTTCAATTATACCAACACATTTAGAAAAAGACATCTGAGTAATAGGACTAATAAAAGCTGCATTCTTTGGCAAAGTTGGGTAAAAGATTAAAGCAAGGACTTGAACTCAGTGTTGATTTCTTAATCCTATTATGATAAGTAATGTCTACAGTGGGATTAGAATGGGTTGTAATAATCAGATGGGAATTTAACAGCATGCAAAATCTGTGCATGCAAAAGTATGCAAGGTATGAATCAATTGTTTACTGAGGGTAAGGTGATCAAATATTTAAAACAGCATCTTTGGAAAGGAGCTATTAAGGGTGAAATAAAATAGCTTTTGTTTTTTTGCTTTTTATCATCTGTCTAATCCAGGGTATGGAAAAAATATTTGAATTAAATTTAAGCAGGTTATTTTGTCAAGGAACTGGTGTTGAAGATACTTTGGAATTTTATACAATATTTGATCAAAACTGAGATTTGGCATGCGTGAATCAGACTTGAGCCACAGTAAACAATCGGATATATGATGTTCTCTAAGTATGGAAATGCTTGTCCTTGAAAAACTCTTACAGACTCAAAATATCTGATACTTCTCTCTACAATTAAACTATTGTAATTTTAACAGAAAAGTGTGAGTGCTTTTGGAGCTTAAGTCAAATCATTTTGTCAGAATAATGTATGTATTTTGAAGTAAATTTAAATATAGTTTACCTTTAAATCATTTAACCTGCTTTTTATTAAATGTATTGGTGTGACATTGGTTAATAAGGTCATATAGATTTCAAGTGTCCATTTTGATGATACATGCTCAGTAAATTATGTATATTTTTAATGAAAGATAATTTAAATTAAATGTAATGGTTTGGACTGACTACTGAAAGTCACTCTCTGTTGATCACAGAATATCTTCATTTGCTGCTAACTTTTAAAGCTCAGGTTTAGAGTTGCCATTTGTTTTGTATTCTTCATTTTCCTACCTCTACAGTACACTTGCCAAAGTCAGGTGATCCTTGTTCATATGACTTTATTTGCAGTTTTTGTGTGACGATGAGCAATAGAAACAATGCTTATTCTAATGTTTAAAAGTTCTTAATTGCTATTGCATAGTTTTTATTTATATTTATATTTTATTATAGTCAAATTGAACAAATGGGTTTAAATTAAATGTAACTTCCACAGAAAAATAATGGAAATTATCTCTCAAACCACATACAATTGAAGAGATCTAACACCTGACATTCTGAGGATCAATAGTATGCATGAAAATCTGAAAAGAACAAAAACATATAACACTATATACATTCTGTAGATTAAATAAGGATATAAGCATAAACATATATGAACACAGATGATTATTAGTTCATAGAATGCCTAGTACTTTCTAAAACATGCACACTTTCACTTACACAAAAATGTTTTATGTTCCTATCTTGTTGCCTGACATATGAGAGTAACCCCCCCAAAAAAAAACCATAAAACAGAAACAAAACAGAGTTATCTTCTGACGGACAGGCCCCTTGTAGTAGAGGCTTCCTCCACTAGGTGAGTGTTCTAGGATCCCATCTGTATCAGTGTGCCAGCTGGCATTGTTGTGAGAGGCTGCATTCAGTTTCAGTGAAATTCTGTTGAAGACTCTTTCGATGTGTTTGCCCATTTCATGATGGGTGATTTACAAGCACACCTGCCCACACTGCACTGAGTGTTCAGCAGTTTTTGACCAGAAATAGCACAACTCCCATGCCCCACCCTCACTATTCACCTGATTTCATCCCAGCTGATTGATTTTTTTTTGTGCGTTTGTTTGTTTCCCTGGATGAAGAAAGTCCTCAAAGGGAAATGTTTTGCCATGTGGAAGAGGTGAAACTAACAACAGCAGAAGCACTAAGAGGCATCAAAATTGATCAGTTGAAAAATTGTTTTCAGTGATGAAAAAATGTCTGAATAGGTGTATTGCATCAAATGGAGAGTGCTTTGAAGGTGACTGAAGTGTAAACATGTAAGAATAATTACACAATGTTTTATAAATGCATCCCATTTGGGGGGTCTTCACCCTAGGATTTATTCTATTTAGTTGATTTTTGAAAATGAGATTGAGATAAAATTTAAAAGACAGGTTTTGTTGATTTATTCATTTTACTCTTTGCTGATGGATCATATAATAAATAGTTCAAATAATACGTGCAGAACTCAAAACTAGTATTTCAAGAAAAACAAGTTGTTATAAATACATTGTTTACACAGTTTGCTAAAGGAAATCATTTATATATTTATTCCAGTGTTGTTTTGTAGAGACTCACAGTATTACAACAAAAATAGAACAGAACAAAAAATGCAGAAAAAATTACTTCTAAGAGAATAGTTTATGGAGAAATGTTAACACACCAAATAATTTTTACAAAATTAGAACTTCACTGTAGGAATCTACTAAGGTTTCAATATATTACATAAAATAATTTAATGTGCCTTTGAAAGTAATTTTGATATGTTTAAAATGTGGTAATAAAATAAGATAATTTAAGTTTCAGGCATACATTCCTATAATACATGATCTGTATATTGCCTTGTGTGCCTACTATCCAAAGTCAAATCTTCTGTAATCACATTTTGACCTCCTTTACCCTTTACTACCCCCAATCTCCCTTCCCTCTAGTAGCCACCATACTGTTGTCTGTGTCTATGTGTTTTTATTTGTTTTTCTTGTCTGTTTATTTGTACACCCCACATACAGATGAAATCATATGGTTCTTAGCTTTTTCTGTCCAACTTATTTTACTTAGCATGATATTTTCAAGGTCCATCCATGTTTTTGCAAATGGCAGTATCTCGACTTTACAATGGCTGAGTGGTATTGCATTGTGAATATGTACCACATCTTCTTTATTCAATTATCTATGGAATGACACCTTGGTTGTTTCACTGCCCATATTACCCAAAGCAATATACAGATTTAATGAAGTCCTCATCAAAATCTCAATTATATATTTTAAAGAAACAGAAGAAAAAAGCATTAGATTTATATAAAAACATTAAAGGCCTCGAATAGCCAAAGCAATCCTCAGGAAAAAGAATGAAGACAGATGTATCACACTTCCTGACTTCAAATTCTATTACAAAGTAACAATACTCAAAACAGCAAGGTACTAGCAGAAAGCCAGACACACAGACTAATGAAAGAGAATTGAGGGGTCAGAAATAAATCTACACATATATAGGAGAATATTTTCAACAAAAATGCCAAAAATATACAGTGGAGAAAAGAAAGCCTCTTCAAAAAATGGTGCTGGGAAAATTGGAAAGCCACGTGCAAAAGAGTGAAACTGGACTACTGTTTGTCCCCAAATACAAAAATTAAGTCAAAATGGATCAAAACTTAAATATAAGACCTGAAACAATAAATTGGTATAAGAAAACATAATTAATAAATTTATGGACCTGGTCAAATAATTTTTATAAAAAGATAACATCTCGGTGCACATCAGTAAGTATTTTCTTTTTTTGTGAGGCATATACTCATATGTTAAGAGGCCTAGCTAAATGTTTCTGTGAGACTATTAGAACCAACATATGTTTAGATGACAATATTTTTAAAACATTTCCTTTTCATTTTTTTTACCAATTCTATATTTTATTGGTAAGAACCCAGTAACAGATGAAGCGATGAAAAGGAAATAACTCACAATATATACATATTTTTGTCATTATTTCAGACATAAATAACCCAATAATCTAAGCAAGATTAAGAATGAATTAAGTGTAACCCTGCATTTATAGCATATTTTATACAGTGTAGTATCAGACACCTTCAAATTTCACATCTAAATCATTTTTTACCATTGCACAGATGTTGACATTAAGAAGTTTGATGCTGTCTGCTTATTTACTCATTTCTTAAATAGTCGGTGGTAGAAATCTGGCATGTTTAAGTGTTAATAATGATTAGTATGTGATATTGTCACATTATCCCATTATTTAGTTGAAAAATCACAAAGATAAATTCAATACTTTGAGTGTCATTATTCAAATAATTCTTTATATATATATATATTCTTTATATATAGTATCGGTGTATCAACCCATTGCATGTTAAAATTTTTTATCTATTTTCTCATTTATATTGATGTTGTCATACATCTGTAGCATTTTCTCAAAACTATGCATTTCATTCAGATTTAAAGCACAAGTATTTATTGTGACAAAAAAGACTATGATTTTTGAGTATTGTTCAAGAATGCTGTATTACTTCACATTTTTGGTTATTTCTTTTGTTTTCTTATTTTATCTATAGTTTATTTTATATAATTATGTAAAGTATGCAATTAATTTACTACCATAGAAGTAGCTAATTTTTCCAATGTCATTAATTATTAGGTCTCATCTCACTGAGTAGTCAAGAAACCTCCATTGTATATCAAGCTTCCATAAATCCATACATGGATTTATTTCCTTCATTCACTTGTCTCTTTCTTTGCCTTTATTGTAAGTTTCAAATCACATCAGTTGTAAAATATATAATATTGTTGAGGGAGCACTTTTCTTCTTTACTAAGCTTTGCCAGATTTCTCAGTATTCCTTCATAGACATTTCAGAACATGTTTATTCATTTCCTTGTATTTTGATGAAAATTACTGTCAAATTACTGATAGCTTAGTAAACTTTTATATTTTAAGTGATATTTTGTTTTAGCCATAGATATAAAGGAAATTTGTCTAGAATGCTGTTTTTAATATGCAATTTATGATGTTTATAATGCCATTGTGAGAATTGCCATAAAGTTTTTCTTATTTCTTAGTTTTCTATAACAGCATCTATAAATTAGAGATTTTGTGTTCTTAGCACATTATGATTATCACTAACAACACTATCCTATGTACTTGAAATTTGGCTTTTAAGTAGAGCATAAAGGAAAAAGGACTGACGGACGTGGGCAATACAGTGGTGATTGCGGGGTAGGGGGGAGTAGGGTATAAGGGGACTAAATGGTCAGGAAAATACAATAAAGGTTAAATAAAAAAATAAAAAAATAGATCATAAGTGAACCCACCACATGAAAAGAAATGGTAATTATGTGACCTGATGGAGATGCTAGCTCACGCTATGTTGATCATTTGACAACATATAAATGTATCAAATGAACAATTTATACATCTTAAACTTACACAATGTTATAAGTCAATTATATCTCAATAAAGCTGAATAAAAAGTTTGCTATGTTTTTTACCAAATCTGAGTTTTATTTTTTCTCCTTTTTTAATAGGAGTTTCTGTCCTGGCATCTGATTTATAAAAGATCCAACTAAAACAATGCTATATAAACATAAACTTTAAGAACAATTTCCTTTTTTAAAATATATTTTATTGATTATACTATTACAGTTGTCCCATTTTCAACCCTTAATTCTCCTCTGTCCCATAACCCCCCATCCCCCACCTTTTAGTTTTTGTCCATGGGTTATACACATAAGTTCTTTGTCTTGTACATTTCCTATGCTATTCTTAACCTCCCCCTGTCTGTTTTCTACCTACTGTTTATGCTACTTTTTCTCGGTACTTCTTCCTCCTCTCTCCCTCTCCTACTCTCCTGCTGATATCCCTCCATGCCTTATATAAATCCCTTTAACATTTCATATAATAAAGGCTGGGTGATGATGAACTCCTTCAACTTCACCTTGTCTGAGAAGCACTTTATCCGCCCTTCCATTCTAAATGAAAGTTTTTCTGGAGTATTCTTGGATGTAGGTCCTTGCCTTTCATGATTTGGTATACTTCTTTCCAGCCCCTTCTTGCTTGAAAGGTCTCTTTTGAGAAATCAGCTGAAAGTCTCATGAAATTCCTTTGTAGGTAGCTGTCTCCTTTTCTCTTGCTGCTTGTCAGATTCTCTTCTTATTTTTAATCTTGGGTAATGTAATTATGATGTGCCTTGGTGTGTCCTTCTTTGGGTCCAACTTCTTTGGGACTCTCTGAGCTTCCTGGACTTCCTGGAAGTCTATTTCCTTTGCCAGATTGGGGAAGTTCTCTTTCATTATTTGTAAAAATAGTGTTCAATCCCTTGGTCTTCCTCTTCTCCTTCTGACACCCCTATGACCTGGATGTTGGGACGTTTACAAATGTCACGGAGGTTCCTAAGTCTCTCCTCATTTTTTTGAATTCTTGTTTCTTCATTCTGTTCTGGTTGAATGTTTCTTTCTTTCTTGTGGTTCACACCGTTGGTCTGAGTTCCAGTTTCCTTCCCATCACTATCGTTTCTCTGTACATTTCCCCTTATTTCTCTTAGCGTATTTTTCATTTCTTCATCTAATTTGTGACCAAATTCAACCAATCCTGTGAGCATCCTGATTACCAGTGTTTTGAACTGTGCATCTGATAGGTTGGCTATCTCTTCATCGCGTAGTTGTATTTTTTCTGGAGCTTTGATCTGCTCATTCATTTGGGCCATTTTTTTTTTCCTTGCTGCACCTGTTTCTTTAAGGGTGGAGCCTTAGGTTCACCAGGGCAGAGCAACCTATGTTGCTGTGTTGTGACTCTGCCTGTGGGGGCGGGGCCTGAGAGGGAACAATGGTACTTGCTCCACTCTCTGTGGGCTCCCAGTCACTTCCCCCCAGTGAGCTCTCCTATGAGGCTGGAAGTTCCTCAGGCTGCCGCCTCAAGCCCCACAGGTGTTTTCAATTGGTGGTTTGAGGCTTTTTTCCCCTGAGATGGTGGGTTGCGATGGTGGTCGTGTGGTCTGCTCCACTCCCCATCTCCTGGTTTATCTGTGTGAGAATGAGGGATAATTGGTCCACCAGTCTTGGCCCTCCTGGTTCCTGTGGGCTTCTCCAGTGCACCTGCCGCGAGTCTCTCCAGGCAAACTGCCGTCTCACCATGCTGGCTGTCTGCCATGCTCCACCCCACTTACTGGTCTGGATGAAGTGCCCTCTCTAACTCCTGATTGTGGGACTTCCACTTGATTTGATTCTCTGTCTGTTTTGGTTGTTTGTTTTGCTTTTTTTTTTTTTTTTTAAGATTTTATTTATTTATTTTCAGAGAGAGGAGAAGGGAAAGAAAAAGGGCAATGTATGGTTGCCTCTCGCATGGCCCTCACTGGGGACCTGGCCCGCAACCCAGGCATGTGTCCGAACTAGGAATCGAACTGGGACCCTCTGGTTCCCAGCCAGCGCTCAATCCACTGAGCTATACCAGCCGGGCTGTTTTGCTTTTTAAATTGTTGTTTTTCCTCTTTTGGTTGTGCAAGGAGGCACAGTGTGTCCACATATGCCTTCATCTTGGCTGGAAGTTTCTCTTTTTTTTTAAAATATACCCTCAACAATCTGTGTAGGATTGGAATTATATCCTTTCTTGAGTATGTGGCAAATAGGATTAAAATAATATTGATCTATGTATAAAAATTCTCAAAAATTGAACAAAATTCTTAATTGATAAGAAACTTCAGGTTTTCAATTTCTTCTTGAATTAGTTTTAAATAGCTATATAAGAATACCTCTTCAGAAATATAATAATTTAATCTAAATTTTATGATAAAATCATTCATAACTTTTCTCATTATTTAAACACAACCATTCATAATTTCTTCCATTTTTGGTCCTTATATTTGATTTTTCAAAGTTTATAGAAGCTTTTGATTTTGTCAATATTACTTTAATACCCTGATTTATATTTAAACATACTTCTATTTCTATATTATATTATTCCTGCTTACCTTGGGTGGATGTTTTGATATTCTTGATCTTATTGATCATTGTGAAACAACTCTTTCAAATTGAGAGAAAAAGAGAGGGAGAAGAAGAGGGAGGAAAGGGATAGGGAGAGGAAAAGGGACAGAGGCAGAGAGAATGAATCAGGAGAAAAGGGAAAGTGAAACTATTCTCAATGTTGCTAAGGTTCTCTCTCTATTCTGATCCCTGTTCCTCTTTTTCCAATGTCCAACTTTTATCAAAATCCCCTCTGTGTGTTACCTGATCACTCTCTTACTGACATAGCTTAATTATCCCAATGTAGTAATACTGAAATGCAAGAATGAGAGACTGGCTTCTGCATGCATGTTATTTGTAATTCCAGATTAGGATGTTAATTATGTAGGCCTAAATTATCTGGCCACTATACGCTAATACCCATAGCTGAATAAAATTAGAGAACTATAATTAAATATTTTCCTAAATCTCCTTTTAGTCTCATAGCATCTCTTCTCCATGTCTTCCGTTTTAATAGACTTTTAGCTAGTGACATCAACACCAAAAATAAAATTAACTAAATATGGCTGGGTGTCTAAATTCTGCCTATTGAGATATAAATTGAAGTTTTGTATAGTAATTTCCAAGAACTTTCCTAATCAGCTAGTATGTGCCTTTGCTGTTTCCTTCCTCCCTTCCTTCCTTGCTCCCTCCCTTCCTTCCTTCTTCCCTCCCTCTGCCTTTCTTTCTTTTCCCCAATCTGTGCTACCTTCGGTAATGAAAATGTAGTTATCCTAGATTATGAAGGTAAAGGAAACACATTAAACTGCACAGTGGTGAGCTGTAAACAACCAGGGTTCCTGAGAACTTTGGTAACAATAGTCTCTAGCTCGTTTGTGAAGTTTACATGAGAAAGAAGTAAGCTTATATATTTTAAGCCACTGTTACTTTGCTTCTCATTAGTTCAGCAAATTAGAGACAGCATTTTAAGAAAAAAATGCACTTTATCTTTCCCTTATCTTCTCATCAAGTCTATAAACCAGATTTGCCAATTCTACCATCAAAATATACCTTTTTTTTTCATTCTCTCCATTTTTAATACAGTAATGCCATAAGCCAATAATCACATATTGCCAGAATTACAGCAATTATGTTTATTATTTTCCTGGATATCCCATAACCTAAACTATGGTGTAAAGTTAATATTTAATTACTACAATATAAAGTCAGTGTTCAGGGTCTGGCAGAAATAAGGCTTGCTTGAGTGTGGCTGGTAGGGTAAGTGAATGTCTCGTATGAGATGGACAGCAATCTGAACATTTTACCTAATATATCACATGGTGTGCTTGAGTTCATAGTTTTATGTTACAGAGTTATGTGCTAATGGTTTCCTAATAAAATAGGAGCGTTATTTGTGCCAGGCCATTTATTTTGTTATATGATAAAGGGCTAAGATGGGGAAAAACATTGATCATATCCATAAACTTATTCCACAGATCCCTCACTCGTTATAAAGAACCACGCTAGCAATTTTGGGGCGAACTCTTCCTGCCTGAGAGCCTTCAGACTGGGATATCACATGGCCTTGTTTCCTTGCCTCAGACTTGGACTAACAGCTCGGCTTTTCCTGCCCTCTTTGGACTACAGCCACATCAGCTCTCTTGGGTCCACGCTTTCAGACGTCCAGTAGCTGCACCATCTGCTCTCCCAGGTTTCCAGCTTGCTGACTCACCTGCAGATTTCGGGACTTACCAACCTATTGATTCTTGTGAGCCACTGCCTTCTAATACATATCGTCATATATAAAATCTCTCTGTGTAATAGCAATAACAATTTCTTACAGTATCTCCATCATCTATCTCCTACTAGTTCTATTTTTCCAGAGAACTTGGACTCATACATGCAAGAAAGTGTTTATCTTTTTTCTATTAAAAAAAGAAATAAAGAAAAGGTGGCATTGCATGTCTTCTATTCTCCCTTCAGGACATAAATTAATCATGAAAACTCTGTCTCTAAGTAAAAGACCATAATCTTCCTGGGGAAAAATAGTCATGTCGCCCATGTCATCACAAGATCCACAGATGATTTTCAAAGATGAGAAATATATCAATGAAACAATAGAGAAAGTCTATATAAATAATAAAAATAAATTTTAAAGTGAATACAATTTGTTTATAAAAGTTAAATGAACAGATGTGTATTTATTTGAAGAAGGAAAAGAGGCACCTTGATAGTTGGTGATCAGTAGCATGTGGTAAAAGCAGGTGTGAAGTCGTCACTATTCAGAAAGTCATGGTGTCAACAGGTTAAATTTAATATAGAAACTCAGTACCCAAATCAGGAAACCTCTGTGATAAAATTATTTTCTTTGAGATTTTGATAAATGTAGTTCACTCATGTGGAATTGGCATATGCTTTGGAAAATAGGATTCTAGGCTAAAAAATTCATTTAAAAGATACCTTGAAATAGCTCATACATATAAATTACTGAATAGTTATAGAAGATACTTCCTCATTATTACTTATGCACACACATTGATAATAAAATATAATTTCTTAAAATTACTTGAGTTGCTTTTAACATAAAATATATATGTATTTTAACAAAATGACATGAAAACCCATTCACATCTAAACTTTTGGAATGTAACAGAAGCAGTAATAAGAGAGAAGTTTATATAATCACAGGCCTACCTCAAGAAATAAGAAAAATCCCAAGTGAATAAAATAACATTACATCATAATGAACTAGAAAAAGAAGAACAAAAATAGCCCAGGGTAAGCAGAAGAATGGAAATAATAACATTAGAGCAGAATCAAATGAAATAGAGAACAAAAAGGGTACACAAAAAACTAATGAAACATAGGCCTGGTTCTTTAAAAATGGGAGTAAAATTGACAAACCTCTGGATAGACTCAACAAGAAAAAAAAAGAAAGGATTCAAATAAACAAAATAAGAAATGAAAGAGAAGTTATCACAGACACTACAGGAATGCAAAGGATCACACAACAATAATAAGAAAAACTATATGCCACAAAATTTAATAACCTAGAAAAATGGAAAAACTCTCAGAAATATATAACCTTCCTAAGCTGAATCATGGAGAGCTGGAGAATCAAAAAACATTCACAGTGAAGAAATAGAAAATGCCACCAAAAACATCCCCAAAAGTAAAATTTCAGGACCAGATATCTTCACTAGTGAGTTCTACCAAACATTCAAAAATTTGATACCTATCCTTTTTAAACTCTTCCAAAAAGTTGAAGAAGTGACAATACTTCCAAACCTATATTATGAGGCCAATGTAACCCTCATACCAAAATGTGGCAAGGATAACACACACACACACAAAGAAAACTAGAGACTGACATTTCTGATGAATATAGATGCAAAAATCCTGAACGAAATACTAGTAGTAGATCACATACAATAATACATTAAAAATAATGCATCACCATTGAGTGGGGCTCTCCAGGGAAATAAAGATGGTTTAACATTCTCATGTTGACCAATGTAACACACCACATTAACAAAGTACAGGTCAAAAATCATGATTGAACCAGTAAATGCAGAAAAAGCATGATACAGATAAGACAAAACACAATATCCATTTATGATTAAAACACTCGATAAAATAGGTACAGAAGGATAGTCTACCTCAATGTCATGAAGGCTGTATATGACAAACCCTAAGTTAATACCATACTCAATGGTGAAAAACTGAAAGTGTTTCTTCTAAGATCAAGAACAAAATAAGGATGTCCACTGTCACCATGGTGACTCAACACGGTGCTGGAAGCCCTGGCCACAGCAATCAGGCAGCAGAGAGAAATAAGAGACATTCAAATTGGGAATGAAGAAGTAAAATTATCACTTTTTGCAGATGACATGATTCTTTCTACAGATATCCCTAAAGATTCCACCAAAAAACCTATTAGGAATGATAAACAAATAGAGGAAAGTTGCAAGATACAAAATCAATGGATAAAAATCCACTGCATTCTTATATGCTAAATTTCAAAAAAAGAAATGGAAAAAATTCCTTTTGCAACTAAAAGAATAAAATACCTAGGAATAAACTTAGCAAAGGATGTGAAGGGTTTTAAAAGCTGTAAAATGACAGTATTTCAAAAGGTTACTAAATAAGTGTTATGTGGGATCTCTCTCTCTCTCTATATATATATATATGTGTGTGTGTGTATTTCTATATAAATATAAGTATATATATATATATATATATATATATATTTAAAATCTTAATATTTTCCATTATTAAAATCTGGACTAAGGAAAGCTATTATAACATCAAATTCTATTGTAGGGAATTGTAAAAAAAACTATTTATGGAAGAAAATTTGTACAGGTCAGCTTAGGTCTCAACTCTAGCAAATTTTTTACTATGGTCTTTTCCAACCTGATGAATATTTCTAATAACATGTAGGGAATTTTTCTCAAATTAATTCCATATATGTTCTTGAATCACCAACACTTAAAATTCTTACCTCTCTTCACTTATGTGTCCTGTGTGTTTGCCTTGCAATGTTCTCTGTATCTGCTTTAACTTTAGCATTAGGACTCATTAGAGAAACAGAGGCAAACATTACCCAGCCAAAGAGAGCATTGGGTACGAGGAATTTGTCCTGAGCTGCTTAGTAGCTTAGTGGCAATCTTGACTCTCCCTTCAGACTAATGTCCATAATACTATACATAACTGTACACTCTTGGGCATAGCACAAAATCATAACAGGTTTACACCAAAGTCTTTTTAAAAATCAAACGATTCTGAAAGTTTCCTGGGCTGGTTATGGCTGAAGTTTCTTTGGGGGAAAAAAAAAAAAAGAATAATGGGTATAGTGGGAGGTACTTACAGAAAAAAAAAAAAAAAAGAAATTGTCGTGTGTCTCTTAACACAATAAGTACGATATACATTTTGTAGCCAGCACAAAAGTAACCATTGCATACTTTTCCTTCTCAGCATCTTTGTCCATGACTGTCCTTTTTAAAATCAAACCTTACCTGCAAACAGTCGCCTAGAGGTTGTAAAATGGCAAGGCTTAGGAAGGCATACACAGCATGATGTTCTCAGCGCTTCATTATTAAAAATAATTACCTTTCTATTAATTAGATTTAGGTGACATTTTTATGACTGGCATTTGGTGGTCCTGTCTGAAGTTTAAACACCCTATTTTGTCCTATATGCATGCAAAGCCTAGTACGGAGGAAAAAAATGAAGGGAATAAAATAGGTATCCCTTGTAGACATAGTCCTGCCAGGTTGTAATTAATAGAATGACTTACTCTGTTTCTCATTCTTTATGCTCTTATTGGCCAAGCTACAGCAGGACACTCAGCTGCTTTTAATGACTTTCATCACTCCCTGTTATTTTCTAGATTAATGTCATATTGAAAGTGTTAATGACATAAAATTTTCAAATAGCTCATGTGCTGTTCATGAAAAAGACAATATATTATACTTTATATGCATATAATTTTCCCCCCAGTGGATTAGCTGGAACATACTGGTGCTTTGTAATTTCTCACTATAGCTGAGAAAGTTAAAAAGGTGGGGAGGGAAATGCACACTCCCTTGGTGCGATAATTATAGTTACAAAAGTGGTTGTTTTCCACCCACCCTACCCCCAACAACTGTAAAAGGAATTACCCAGGCTTGGAAAGGGGGTGTGGTGAATCATAGCATCTGATCCACTACTGCCAATTTGCTTCTTTAAAATCTGTGATATGCTTTTCAAATTATGAGGACCCACAAATTATAGTGAATACCAGGCCATGACATGTCTAGGATTCGATTCTTAACCAGCATCAGATTTTCCTACCCTGAGTTTTATGAGTCATTTCTCCAAGGACAAATTGTAGAGGAAATGTTCAATTAAATAACATTCTAAAAGTTTTTAAAATGACAGTTTTACTTGTTTAAATAAATCATATTTATGAACAAGAAATAATACCAGTTGTGAATATGCTTTTTCCAATCATATATTCTGTTCCTTAGTCACTCTCATGGTACAAGGGACATTGATGTATTTCGCATATTTTAGATAATAAAGAATTTTGAAGTAAATGCAGTAAATTAAAGCGGCAATGTAGAATCTACACAGTCAAATCTTAAAGAACAACAGGGATGGCTCCTCGAGCAGACTCTAGAGCATTATTTGTCAGCTGGTTGTAATTCACAATATAGCTCAGCCTTAGGAGCCCATTACCTTGGTGTTTCTTTAGCAGCACCAGTGTGTTAAGTCAGTTTCCCTAGAAGCAGGGCCTGAGCTGGTGCTTTCCGTGAGTTCCATAGCACAGTTCTCTCAGGAGAAGAGGACGAAGGGTAGCCGAAAAGGGCAAGAAAAGAGAGTAAGCAAGGATGTGGTCTGTGCCAGAGCTTGGCTCAGCCTCATGCCACAGGGCACTGTGCAGCACGGTTTGCACTAAGGAGGCAAGGTGCTAGACTTCTGCACACAAGCCTCCCAAAGTTTTTAGCCTTGAACCTGGGTGGCATCAGGCCATTTCCCTTGAAGGAAGCTAATGAGGTCCATATTCCATAGAAAATGTCAATTTTTCCATAGAAGAGAATTTGGCAGCCACAATACACAGGAGCTGAAGGATAAGTGCGCTGTCCTATGGAAAGAAATACAATTAGCTTATATAGCCTCCATTCCAGAGAGGTCAGCTAGGTTACGAAGTGTATCCTTCATAGACTAGATCACGGACCATGGCCAATGTGCTGTTGATGTAGTGATCGATTGGCTTTGGGTCAAGAATTCACCTGTGATATCTAGTAGGTGAAATTTAGCATGCCCCAAAGAGAATGTTGATAGCAACCCTTCAAATATTCTTGCTTTCCTAGCTTTCTAATCTGAGAAAATTACATATTCTTCCTGCAGATGCACAGAACAAACATCTAGAAAACATACTTCTCTTCCCAAATACCTCATTTAGACCGCCAGTGAAGCCTGGCCTAGTTTCCTTCATTTTACCGTGAAGTCACTGCTTCCAACCTCCTCCCAATCCACAGTATTAACGTCTTTGAAACAAACGGCCTTGATAATCTTGTAGCTCTCACTATAATAAAAGTTAAACATGCTTGACACACAATAAACATTTATTTAATTAACAAATGCAGTTTGGGCAACCTCTTAAAGATTAATCCCTATATTTCATTTTTATAAGGATGCTCAAAAATGTCTATTTGCATGGCAGTCTAAAGGGAATAACAGCAGAAGTCAAATGCTGCTTTCCATTTCCTTTACCCTCTTTTAACAGGTTTTGTTTCATCACACACACAGAAAGTAATGTAAATACTCCCACCAGTGCTTAACTCTTGGTCTGTGATCATTTAATTATATAGATTCTGAAAGCACTTTGTAGTTCTTAACTTAGCTTCCTTCACTAATCAGGGAGCAATTTTCAATTTGAGACATCCCACAGGATTGGAAGAAAATAAGCAAAGGAGAATTCATTAACAATCTATAGCATTATGCTATGAAAACAAAAAGCAGGTTTTTACGTCTCTGTGGAAAGCACATTAACAATTCAATTTAAGTTTTGCATTTGGTCTCTAAGCAAGAAATATGATTCACACAGGGCTGCTCTCTTTCAGAAAACATATTCTAATCTTCATACCAGGAAGTCATCCCTCATCTTAATGTTGACACTTTTGATGCATTAACACATAGAACATGGAGCTTAGATTTCCTGCCAATCTCCTATTATGTCACTTAGTCTTCTCAGGAGATACCTGTCTGGAAAATATAGGCAAGGAAGAAAAATGACAACTTCAAAGAGAGATGCGTATTTGTTGTGTTTTCAGCCAAAGACAGACACTGGATATATTGACAATAAGTGAATAACATAAACCATACTTCCTCCCAAAGAACGGCACAAAGAAAAACAACACGAAATTAAGAAAGGAAAATGTTTTTGCACATTCATATTTTAATTACAAACTTATAAAGGTAAAACCATCTTTGCAATACTTTCTGTGAAGTCATAGTGTTAAGAATGTTGTAAATGAAATTAAGTTGCTTGAGCAGCAGGAAATTCAATTTTAGACAGAAACTGCCAGGCTCATCTCATCCGTCTTTCCTGTAAGGACATCAATCACTGTTTCTTCCCTGCCTTCGGTGTTGCTTTCCTTACTTCTAGCTGTTTGTGCTGGCATCGTTAGCTAAATTCCATTGCTTCTGCTTCACTTCTGTATTACTTGACAGTATTTCAAAAGCTTCTGTAAGGCCAGAAAAAGTATACTGTGTTGTGCATATGTGTGCAATAAACAGTCTTGGAATGGTTAAAATAACAGTCCTATAACACTCAGAGAGCACATCTCACTTGTCCTTGAATGTTAGATGCTTATTACCAGGTATAAAAAATCATAATATAAATATATCACAAATATCATATTTTATACTATCTTTTATGTGTATATATATATGCATATATACATATATATATACACACACACACTCATAGCTCCATTTACAATTATGTAACTTTTAACCCAAAATTTAACTTTTTAAAAATAAAAAATTAACTAAGAATAACTTGACCACTAATGATTTTAATTATTACTTTTCCAATAATTTCTACTTTAGTTTCCTAAATAAAACAAATTTATTCACATAATCCTATTCCTAAAATGCCAATGCAAAATCTATTTTTAATGAAATGTTTATCCACATTTGTTTTGTCACATCAAGTCCATGAGCACTGTGATAACTATTTCGACTCTCTGTGCTATCCCAAATCAATTTTTTTGGATTTCATAATAATAATCGTTGCAAAGTCTGCCTGGGTTTTTAATGGCTTAAAATAAACCACCTGGGACTTTCAGTATTCTAACATACTAGAATGATCTTTCATTATAAGAATCAAATATATGTTAAACAGCAAATAATAAGAAATCAAAGAAAAGCAATGAGTACAGATAGTTACATTTTCCGTTAAGAATCTCCACCAGAATAAAAGGGGCAAAAATTTAAATAGTGTCCCTAAGAATAATAAACATATGGGTTATAGTATTTTATTTTTTATCTGACATACAACCCTCGGATTTGCATTTTTCTGAATACACAAGTGGGACAGACAGAAAATTGTCATTAGAATGTGTTGTCATTAACGCCATTGGAAGAGAAAGTTTTAAGTAGTAGTGTTTCCATAGATAGTTAGCTAAACATTAATAAGAAAGAAAGTAATGGGGATTAGACATGGAGCTTAATAAACTGGGGAGCATGAACCTGTTTGCCTCAAGCGGAAGCAACAGCGTCAGACTCAGGGGATCATAGCACTCACTGCTCCCCAGAGGGAATGAACACTCCCCCTCTGGTACTGGATTGTTTGGGGGCAGAGGACAAGGGGATTAGCTTGAAGATAGAGGCCTGTCAGTCTAACTAGGGGTTGGATCCATGAAAATGCTCATGTGAGCTTGGGAAGTTGATTGGCCATTTTAAAAAAGCTTTTGATCTTTTCCAAGCCTGAAATATACAATGCCAGAGGAACAAAGAAGCCCCGCCCTCTGTTCCTTGCGGACTTGAATGCACTTGTTCATTTGTGTGTCCTGTCTCACCAGGGACCACGTGATCACTTGGGTCTAGCAGCTACCAGCGCTTGCAGAAAAAAGCTGGAGCTCAAAAGAACTAAGCTTTTTTTTTTTTTTTTTGATATTTTTTTTTAATTACTTTATTGTTGTTCAATTACAGTTATTTGCACTAAGCTTTAATAAGAAACAGAAACTCTGGACACTAGCTCTTGTTTTGGCCTCCCTGAACCCAAGCTTGGACTTCTTTTCCATGGCGGACGAGGGAGGATAGGAAATTGGAAACGCAGGGACAGATTTCTTGTTGAATAAACCTTGTCATATCACAATCTCCCATGCATGAGTCCTTAAAATGCTTTCCTCATGATTCCGTGAAATAATCTGATTTCTAGTGACAACATCAATGCTTAAGTCAAAGACTGTGAAGTTAGCCACTAAGAAATACCTAGAATGCTGAGTTCCGTGGCTTACTTCTAGGTTCTTCTTTCTTCTCATCCTACATATTTGCTACAACATCTCTACATCTGTTGAGGTTTCATTCCCCTGGCACATGATCAAAATGCCTTAAAACTGGTCTTCAGATCTGTTACTTTTATTCACATTTAAATTGTGCAAAGCTTAAGTTCATTTGAGCATAATCACTTATATGTTCTGCATGGTTAATGTCTGCTAAAAATACTCAGATATTTTTATTTTATTATTTTTTTATTTTAAAACTCTTAGGTTTATCATTTCCAAATTTTTTAACTCACAGTCTTCATAAACTCCATAACTGATATCACTTGTCAGTATCTGCATATAAATTTAAAAAAATTGGTACCGATTTTGCTTACCTGGATTCAGTGCTCTTTAACTTGGCATGCACAGAACTTAACCAATACTTCTGTCTCCCAAAAAATTGATTTGTGTTTCTGTTTCTCACCCTATAGTAATACTTTCTATTCGTTTACATGCTTAAGCCAATAATTTCAAAGACATCCTTAAGTCCTTCACTATAAGCCACATTCAATTAACTCAAAATCCAGATAATTTTACACTCCAAATACCTGTCAAACTTCCACTTTATTCCATCCTCATTGCCACTGCAGTATCAAACCACTATGGCTTTCTTACATTATTAACATATTCTCTTAAACAGTTTCCTGTCTCTCATTTGTGTTCACCCATCCTTGTTTCACACTGTAGTTAGAATGGTCCTTCTAAGATGCATTTACAGCTCCTAATTTCTTTTAATTTTAGTTTAAACTCCATTGCAGAATTTTTAACATCTTAGAACATGATTCCTTTCAACCAGTACTTAGGTCTGGACACATCCTTACGCAAACCCTGTGATCAATATATAAATAACATCTTCCAGATTTTTAATTATAACAAATTTGATGATTATGTCTGAGATTTTACATACATTTGTATTTATGTAACATGCTCTCTTCTCTCTCTTTTGTGTGTCGGACAACTGCCATCTCCTTGTTGTTCCAGCCCCAGGTTCATTTGTAAAGTTTTCTAAATCCGATGTTTTCATGGACACAAAACACCGTATTTATCATATAAAATATCCTACAGATGTCCTGTTGTTGTCTGGCTACTTCTTCACTTCTCTCCCTTCTCTTTAATTCATTATCTGACCGTGGTTCTGTATGTCCTGGCTAACAGTATGTCTGCAGTATCAAGCTTAAATCCTGATGTACTTCAGAGAGAGTTAAAATATATTACTTAAAAATAAAGATGTCTTAGAAATATTTAAAATTAAATATGTCATAAAGAACAATTTATATCAAATATGTGTACACTACATGCATGTGAATATAAAAACTACTTGATTATAGTCTAAAGATAAAAGTGTTTTCCTAATCTAGAAATCAATAAAGAGAAAAGCAATTTATTTTATTTTGCTACAAATTGTCAAAAATAACTTCCATTTTATTCATTGAAAATATTGCATAACAGCCACCAATCAAGACATTACAATAAAAATCACAGTAATCACTAAAATATCACCCAAAAATTTATTGCTAGTACTGCTTAATAATCTTAGAAATGCAATTTCAAGGTTCTACTTTTGTTTATATGTATTTTTTATACTTGACATATATCATTCATATCAGAAAAGTTATTATGCATAAAAGTTAAATTTAATATGTTGTTTACCTGCATGATTCCTTCAGTTACAGCTGTAGAAATTGCTTCTGTATTAACTTTTGGCAAATAAAATATGTGATAAAATAACAATTTGAAACAATGCGAATAATTGTATTTTGATGAGATCACGTCCATCATTTTTTTTCTGAAGTTAAATCATTTTTACCTATAAAATATTACTTTAAGAATAATAAAAAATTGTTTCTGCCTTTGGTCAGCTATTTAATTAAAATAGTTATGCTAAAATCATTATGTTCCCTGAAGCTTACAATACACTGCAGTTGATTTAAAACAAAGGTGTTAGTTTACTTTGACATTCAAAGTTCAAATCTTATATACACAATCAGGTTTAAGATGAACCAAATCAGTAAATGGAAGTGGGCTATAGTCTGCAGTTGAGAAAAAGCCTCACATATATTGTTATTTCAACATAGCAGTTTTTTTTTCAGTTAAAAGAGCATTACTCTAATAAAAGTACCTTGAAAGTGTAAACACAAAAAAAACAGAAAACTTTATTTTTCTATTAGTGTTTGAATAACAAACACTATTTTTCGATTATTAAATGTCTGACTTCTTATAGATAAAAAAGCAGGATGCCCTTATATATCTGTTGCTATTGCTATTATAGGACAGAAAATGCAATTTAAATAGGTTCATCTGTCCACGTTCTCATCCTAAAAGAGATCTAGTCTGTTCAGGTAGCCAAGAAAATAATAAACAGGTGCATTCACATTCATTATATAAACATATATACAATAAAATGCATCAATATTCATCTATTATTTTTTCAATTATTTTTTCCTATACTTTGTTGTCTATTGTTAAGTTCATTCGGGCCTTAGAGTGGTGGAGAATTAAACTTTGTTACAAGGTGTCACCTATTTTTAAAATTAGAATGCAGGTTTGGAAGAGTGTTGTGGGAAGAAAAACAGTCTCTAGTATGAAGTAAGCCAACCAGAGAAATGGCAAAGGCTTTGCTAGTCCATCTTTCATTCAACAGATACTCTGGATTACCTGCAGTATGCCAAATAGTCTGGATTCTGGAATAAATCAGTGACCAAGGCACAACCGTATTCATAAACCACTGTAGAAAAGTGATTGCACATGCAAATCAACACTGAACACAAAACCCAAGGGAGGCAAACGCTTTGCAAGATCAGAGAGCAGTCATAGCCAGTGAGATGTGAGGGGCACCAGGGGCTGTGATGGAGGACAGAGGTTGAGGGGTAAGTAAATACCGGGAGGTAGATTAAGGAATTCAAGGGATTCGTATAAGAATAGAGAACAGAGTAGTTACACTAATTTACTAGAATTTCAGAGGTCAAGTTTTATCAGTTGATATATGCTTACATTTCCAGTATGTTTACCAGAATATATTTAAAAGTAATAATCTAATGTTCAAACATATAGAAAAAGCTATTGAAGTTTTTTTTTGTATTAAAAACAATTTCAGATTATCAGGAAGGGCCAAGAGTGACTCACATTTCTTTCAATAATGATGTGTTTTTTTTTATTTTGAAAATCCATGTTATTATATGTTTCTCAAGATTTCATGTAACTTTATGGACATGCATAAGTCAACACTTGAAATTTCAAGAAACATAAGAAACATGAAAGTCAAACTCAATGATATCAACTTTAAAAGTAGTAGCACACACAGCTAATATTGATGTAGTGCTTACAATGTGCTAAGATCTAAGTGAAATGTTCTGTAAAGGTTTAGCTCATTCAATTCTCATCACATTCTTGTTTAGTAATTATCATAATTATCCTCATTTACAAATACCAGTGTGAAAGACTTGTTCTAAAAGAGTGTGCTTGCTGTTCCATGTCTATAACAGATTCTCATCACTTTTTCAGGTGTCTGAGATAGACAGAAGGGAGAGAATTATCTAGAGAAGATTCATTCTGAGACAGTGGAAAGTATGCCTCAGTGCAGCAAAAGAGAACTTAATACTTTTCTACATGTTTATCTTATATATATATAAATAAATCCAAATTATAGTTTGTATGTTTCTTCACTCACAACAGGACTAAGTCAACTTTGCTGAAATGGAGAGGAACAATGGGTGGTCTAATCCAAATTATTCATGGCATGTACAAAGGAGACTTTTCAGGGCCCTGGGGAATATTGTAAAAAGACATAGATATCGAAGTCCATAGACTATTCATATTGTAGTAAAAGATACAAAGATATCACAGGAAAGCAACTGTAAATGACATTCTAGAATTACCAAAATGATATTAAAAAAATATCTGAAAAAAGACACTTTACTTATGACCTGCAATTTAAACCTTATAAAAGCAGACAATGCTGAGTCCACATATTGATTTATAATAAAATTACCTCTTTCATTGTCAACTCTTGGTAACACGCTCTAAGGAGAGAAGCAGGATTTATTATTTTTTAAATTAATATAAAGATTGTTTATTGTTCCTCTCCACAGTTAGGTAACATGATAGAAAGACAGTTCTATATAAATTAAATTATATTTAGTTGGTAAATATTGTTATTTGGAGTGAACTTCCTTGTTTCAAAAATACTAAATTTTATGTATTTAGCATATTTATTTTTTCTGTTTAGAAACAACATAAAATAACAAAAACTATAAAGAAAAAAGCTTTAATAAATCAGAAAGTTACTATCCCCCAAACAAATATATTTCTTCTCTTATTCTGAAATATGTTTTATATCCACTTTATATTTTTAGTATAAAATCAGGAGATATTCTTTGACAATTGCAAGAATCAGTTTACTGTAAAAATATGCTGTGTGTTTGCTTCAGTCTCCAGGAACCTTCACTATCTATCAGTTCTATTTCTGATTAATTGTTTAAAAGTTATATCAGTGTGAGTGATGAATTATAGAATGTTCTTTTTTAAGGTTTGAGTTAATATTTTCTTAAGAATGTTTCAGCCACTGACAGTTTTTCAGGGAACAACAACATGTGTGTGAATTTTGTTTGACACTGTCAGAGTCATTTAACACCACGGCTTAAGATGATTGTCAAGCAGCAAGTTCCCACAGCACTGAAAATCTGAGGTTGGTGTTAATTGCCCACATTCCAGTCATCTTCAAGTCATAACATTAATGTCAATATTTTAAAAGACCATGGGAGTGCTGTGCAATGGTCAGGCAGGCAGGGCGTCGTTTTCTCTCTAAGCTGCAAAACTGAGAGAGGGAGCGGGAGGGAGAGAGAGCGCTAAAATATTTTAGATGCAATGCAGTTTATTTCCAATGGTATTAACTTGTTGGTAGGAATCTAAATTTTGAAGAAAACGCATTTTGCAAAATACTACAGAACTATTGCTTTTCTTTAAATATGAAAAACTATTATAATTTATATTTATGTTTTACAGACATCGAATTGACTTTTACACATCCTTGCAGAAGACTAAATTTGGTAATTCACTACTTTTTAGGAATGTTTATTTTAAAAGTGTGCTAATTTCTTCACAAACTTTCATATATTTTTATATTCTCTTTCTCCGCCTTTATTCCTAAAGAGATCTCATAATAAATAACTATTTAGTGCAGAACACACAAACAGCCTACTGTTATTTTTCATATAGAAGAAAAACTGCTCCTGAATTTGTAGTTCCAAAGCAATGCTTTCTTCAAAGCATTCTGTGTGTGACTTTTATTTACCCAACTGTTTTAAATATCCATCTTTGCATTCTTTTTCAGTTGTGAACAAAAGCCCCAGGCCCCCTCTGTGTTCAAGATACAGGCTATTTCATTTATTTACAGCAATGTCTTACTGTTTTGTTTTTCTTAAACTTTTCTTATTATTCTGCAGAATGAAGTGTTTTCTGTTAAAGTTCTTCAAATTTAAGAAATGGTAAAAGCATTTGGAAAGGGGCTTTTACTGAACTTGTTTTTCAATTTGGTAGAGGTGCTACCTTGACCCTAAGTAATTGCCAACAATATCCTTTGAAATCAAATTGCTTTTACTTTCAGTTTTTAGTCACATTGGAGCACCTCGAAAATAAACACCTGTTTCTCATTGAAATGTCTGTATTTTTTTAACTTGAAGATCTTACCTGAAACATTTAATTCCCCATAGAAACAAAAGAGTGTATTGATGAGTAACTACAGCTTCTATTTGATGAACATAAGGGAAGCCTAAGTCCGTTCCTTTGTATGTAGTTAATACTCAGAAGGACATGTATGAGAAGAGATTGGTAAGACATAATGCTTTCCTCATTTGCTTTTACTTAAATGTATTTTTTTAAATTTCTCTATATAACTTTAGGAATTGTTCTTCAAAACAAAAACAATAGCTTGATAGCTTGCCAGTTAGTTGATTTCCAATGTGTCTGGTCTCATCTTCAATGAGATTAGAGTTAGTAATTTAATAGCCAGATTGGCTTGTTTCAAACTACCTATAAAGACAAAAAAATCAAATAAGTAAAAAGATGTTACAATAACAATAAGGTAACCTATTGCAGAGGAGTGTGATGGAGGAAAATTGCAAAGTGCTAGGGAGTGCGAAAAGGGAACAAGTGTTTGTGGGAAATAGGGGATTCTTTTTTTTTTTTTTTTTTTCTATTCTTTGTTCCAATGTAATAAGATTGTGTTTGAAGTCTGGAAATATGAGTTCTATTTTGTGTTCATTTGTTTGCTAATATTTTTGTTTGATAACTTACTAAACTATTTCAGCTTCATTTTCTATCTAGATAACAAAATAAATAGCTGTGTCTATCTAAAACAATCTTCAAAAGGCTAAAACTTGATTGCAAATGTGAAAGTAATTACATAATGATTTGTTCTGCACAAATTCAGCCTATAATTAACATAGATTTTTTATGTAGTGCTGTGAATAGTCCCAATACTCACTGTCCAGAGAAGACATCTATAAAATTACCTGAAACACAACAGAGACATTAAAATAGATTAATTAAGAGTTGATTTAGCATGTAGTCACATCTATTTCCTTAACAATGTTTAAGTATCATGTGCCACATTTCACTCTTTATAACCGTAAAATTTTTTACCTACCTGTTGAGAATTCACTGAAAAAGAGATGGCTTATTTATTTGTCTTTGTATTTTAATGATTATTAAATTTTCTGGCATTGAATAAATTCTGGATGCCTGTTTATTATATGCATGAAACATGAACAGCTTTTCTCTAAATAAGGTATAAGCCGATTTCTCATGGCAAAATGATGAAATGAATAAAACACTAGAAGAACTTTCGAACTTTTCAGTAGTAAAATTTATGCAAGTATGCTAAGCAACATGGGCTAATAAAATAACTTTACTATGATCTAAATCTCAACAGCTCTTCATAAAAGATAATTTTCCAATAAAAACTGTGACAAATCAATCAGCCAGTAACAAGTGTGCAATTGTTCTGTGACAGAACATACATATGAAAAAGTGAAAAGAAGTTACAAATGTTATACTCTTAAATTTTGTTAGCAGTAAAGGAAATGTCAACAGACAGGACATAAAAAATTAATAGAATTGAAATATTTTATAGAGATGATAGATAAGTGCAAATTATTTAGTATAAATAGTTATATACAGAAACATTAGTTTAGTATAAAGAAAGTCCTTCAAATACTTTTAAGCAACAAAAATTCAAGTAAGAAGACACATTTGAGTTACTGCGAACAGTCTGGTATGGCAGTCAATATTAAAGAGAGGGCATATCTAGAAGGTAAAAATGAGATTTTTTAGCGGCTAATAAAGATAGAGAGTAGCGGCCTTGAGAATTATCAGGACTAATACTATAAAGACTTAGGGGCTATCAGTGTTTCAGAAGAAAGAAAAATAGAGAGAGTCAAGAAGAGTGAAAAAACACTCAGATATTTTAGTAAGTCCATTTTAGACCTTAATTTATTTAGTGTGGAGAAGGAAACATTCTTCCACAATACAATTAGTTAATTATAAATTTGTACCCACTAAGAAATACCAATTCTGGATTTTAACATCTTTGGCAGCAGTGACAGTTTTGTGAGCATGTAGGCAACCAAGAGAATGGAAGATTAGAAAAGACTTTTGGAAATCATGTATACAAATGTGACATACATACACACATACATAAATCCATGAAGAAAGTACAGTTAAAGTCCTTTTAAAAATCATAAAATGTAGCACTACCATAGAAGCCAAGGTAGAAGAAGCTCTAAGATTGACCAAGGAGCAGAACTTACCATTTTAAATGGGAGGTCGAAAGGAAACAGATGTCGAATACGGGCATAAGTAAGAAAAAGAGCAGTGGATAGTAGATGACTGGGGAGTGAGGAAGCAGGGTTGGTGGATGAAGCCTTTTTTGTAAGTTTGGTGGGAGCTTGAGGTTGTGAGTTGAGTTTAAACCAGAGTTTCAAAGACTAGAACAGAAAAGAATTTCACCATACAAATGTTAAATACGATAGCATCTAAGGAAAATTGGCAGTGCAAAAATGCAAAATGAAAGAACACAGAAAGGAATAAGCAAGAAAATATAAATTCAACGCTAAAATGGTAAGTACTACATAGTGTGCTTTGGTAATACAAAGAAGAGGTAAGTCCAAGTAACTAGTGTAGCAAAAGATATTTAAAAGTAAAGCACACTGCACTTCACTATAAATTGTATTCACTTTGTGACGTTATGCAAAATATAGGTAATAGACACACATGATTCCTTTACATGGCAGTGTGTGAAAATATAAGGGAAAATAAATGTTCTTCATTAGTTCAAGCACATAGAAATGGCTGTTTACTCTTTCTCTAAAACAGAACTTTGGAAACCTAAAATGAGGGGAGCAGCAAAATGTTCCATGACTCTTATTACGTAATAATTCAATGTGTCTGGATAAGTTAATAGGTTAAATTTGCATAGAATACTTATTTGTTTTTTTTTTAATTATGACTTGCACAACTGACTGATAGTTAGCATACTACATAATACCCCATTAAAATAATTCTCAGTTGAGACATTTAATTTAAATTACATCTATAGATGCCCTCTTGCCAACACTAAAACAAATGTCCTATGAACGTACCCAAAGTCATGAAAAAAAAAAGACTCTCTTAATTGGTCTTATGCATTCCTATAATCTGAACAGTGTGTAAGTAGCAATAAAAGTCACAGTAGCCCTTAGGACTCACACATGACAAGCAGCCTGTGGTAAGCAATAAAGATTCAAGGATAACAATGTGAATCAGATTTCAACGTATACTGCTCACAGTGAGAGAGCAATAGCATAGAACCTACTTTTATTGGTACATGCAAAAATAGTTTCTGATAATAAAAATGTCACCATATGATATTGCAAGAAATACTTCAACTTGCTGCTCCTAGAGGAATTCATAGCAATCTAACTAGCAGCTTTGTTCTCTGTGGATTTCAAAATGCAAATTGATATGTTCATTTTTCTGGTTTAGAGAAACATAATATGTCCCGACTGCCTCATGAGATTCCTCAGATTTCCTTGACTGAAGGCAAAGTGCTTATTAATACTTATGAATAAATGTCCCCAGGACCATGCTGAAAGCATAAAAGCTCACCAAAATCCTTTGACTAATCTCAAATGATCCAGATTAAATATTTTAAAACATATTTTAAACCAACTAAAATTATTATTATGCTTTAGTTTCTATGGATTATAAAACCAAGAAAGAAAAGTTGTGTTATAAGTACTTGATTTAGAAGGGCTTATATTAAAATTATACTCACTATCAAAGGCAATATATATTATACAGTGTTTAAGATACAAGTAGAAAATGTTTATAGATACAGGAAGTCAATAAAAACTATTTTTTTGTATCCCAGTCAAACCAAGTAGCTGTCAACAGAACGATACTGTATCTGTCGTGTAATGACTTTAGGTCGTACACCAGGCAAGGATGCTACAAATAGTAGCTATAAACGTCCCTTTTTTCCTCCAAGGAAGCAGATTGGCAAGAGAATAGCACAGTGAAACACGGTAAGTTCTACAATGTTAATAAGTCCAGTAGCGCGGTGTCATAAACACAGGGCCTGAAGTGAGTTGAACACGGGGGAATTTAGTAATGGGCAGATATCTGAAAGGCTTCTGTGGAAGAAACAGGTTTGCTCTACAAGACGTTTGTCAGGACATTCCCCAGGGACAAACGTGAAGGATGAAGGCGTCAGTGAACACAGCGCGATGAGAAAACTGCAGCTAGTTACAGGCTGCCTGAAAATGGAGATGCGAGGAATGACAGGTGGATTCATACCGTGAATTCTTTCTGTAACGTACTAAGTAGCTAGAACTTTTTTGTTCACTGATAAGTGATGAGAAGCCATTTTAATGTTTAAAGTAATTTCAAGGTATTCCTCTTAGAGAGATTATTCTGGCAGGTGAGTTAATGCAGGCAGAGACAAGGAGACCAAAAGGGGTTGGGGGCGGGGAATACACGTGGAGGAAGGTGGAAACGAGGGGGTTGGAAACAGCACTAGCTGCAGCGTAAATGTGCCTTCCTGTAGTCATTCGTTTGAGGCGATAGTTAAAAGACAGAAAAGTATGTGTGCTTTCCAGTTTCAGACTTTGGTAAGTGGATGGCTACTGTGAAAATTAAAAAGTGTAGGAGTAAAAGAAGGGAGATACCCTTATGGGAAGAGATGGGTTACATAATGAGTATTTAAAGTTATATCGATATTAAGGTATTGTCAAGAAATTAAAGATTTTTATATCCGTCTAGTCCTTGAATAGTCATGCGTTCTAACCATAGTAAAGAATTTTAAAGTTATGCAGTTCGTGGGTCTCAGATCGGCTGGTGAGGGGTACAGCATGTAGGCACCCCTAAGGGGGTTAGTATGGTAGTAGTTGAATCAAATAGCTTTAATACCAGAAACAAACTAGAAATTGTTACAGAGTCTTCAGAGCTACACTATTAGACAAGTGAAGATAACTCTAGTTGCACCCAAACCTGTAAAATCACAAGAGAAAACTAATGAGGCAGAGCCAGCCATCTGTCTCTGCTACAACATCTGGTCGCCTCTCCTACAACAATAGACACTTTAGTTGAGTATGTGGCAATCTGGGCACAACAAATTTTCCCAGGATCCCCCACAGCTGAATGTAGCCTTGAAACTAGGTCCCCAAGGATTGAACGTGAGCGGAAGTTTTTTATACACTTCCCAGGCCAACCTGAATGGGATGTGGACTTTGAAATGAGAGTCAAAGCGGTAATTTGAAACACTGATTTCCCTCACAATTTGATGGTGACAAAGCAACCACTTAGAGCTTTTGTCCTTAACGGCAAAGAGAGGTCAGACATTAATGCTCACACCCACACAGTGAATGCGAGCAAAATGTACTTCTAGTTTGATTACAACATGGTAGCCTTGTCTTATTATCACAACAAATGTATAACAAAGTATTCTGAGGTCAGTCTAAATATGTCTATAAAGATAATGCCTGATTATTGCTATTCACTTAAAAATTAAAAAAAAAAAAAAAAAAAAAAACTAAGAGGAACGTGTTGGATTAGTGTTTAGCAAATACCCAGTATCGGTGTTTATAATGAGGAGGATAAATGAAGCTAGGAGACTTAGCAAAGCCATCGGATACGTGCGCAAAGCAAAGAAGGCTTCAGTTATGCCAAGAGCAGACAATGCATAGAGTGAGAAAGCTATCCTACACCTACCTTATAATAGATAACCCTACATATCTAAACCTATAATATTTAATTTACTGAGTAAATACAGGAGAATGGAAGCTCAGAAAGTTCAACTCACCCAGTTACATGCACAATAAGTGATGCCGGTTTCTTCAACTCCAACATCTACTCCTATCATCACTGCTGACTTCCTCTGCATTTGCAAATACAATACAGTTTCATCATTCACTAAGTACCAGTGACTACGCTGTGTCCTTTACGTATTTCAACTCATTTCATGCTTTCCTTGATTTGGAAAAACTGAAGTTTAGTGAGGTCTGAGATCGCCTGTTTCATATGTTGTAAAATCTTTACTTAAACCCTGGTCTTTGTGAAATAAAACTTTGTGTCTTGAATCAACATTTCGCATCATTTACACATTTATGAATAAAAATTTACCAAATACAGAGAATGCATGTTGTACAATGACATATCTGCAGTTATTAGCTATTAGGTATTAATTAGTAAAATGATCAAGGGAAGCCTCGCTCATTAAGAAAAATCAAGGCTGGATAATTAGAGAGTGCTTTGGGATAGTCAATAATAAGAAGGTAATCGGAGTGCCTGAGCGAAGATTAGGTGTTTATACTGGTTGCGAGGGCAAAACCTATTCCCTTAACTTAAAACTAGCCTCCCTCTGCAACTCTACCACACTAAATAAAAGCTCCAATTAATCTGTTGACATGAGACAATGGTAATTCCTGTTATTGAAATATCATCTGGAGAATATGATACATTATCATCATTTCAAGCGTTACAACTTTTTTGAAATTGATTTGAGTACTGTTTTGCCTCGGAGACTCCTGAGCAAATGGACTCTGTTAATAGGAGTCATATGTTGCCTGATGATAAAATAAAGCCAGTAGATAGGCCTAGCGTCGGGAAAAAAAGGAAACGCTCATTGCCCTAGTTTCTCTGATGCACAAACAACCCAGAGTGATGCATTACCCCTGTTTATCTGTGAGTTAACTGAAATGGTTCCCTTTTATGTATCAATATTTAACTAAAAGTGTAGTTTCAATGTTATTTATGTAGGTTACACACACATACACATTATGCTATATTTTTTTTTCAATGAAGACCTATCTCTTTGTTTAAAACTGCTACAGCATGCAAACTCTGTTTAGTGTAAACAAAACATGAAGTCCACGTTGAGACCCTTTGCTTTCGTCATGATTTCTCTTCTCTGGGAAGCGGTGGTCACCTCCATGTTGCTTTATTTCGCTCCCCCTCCCCCCGCCCCAGTGTTTTCTGTTGCTCTTGGCGTCACCTATGTACCGGCACCATGACAAGACACAGTGGTAGAAATGCATAGCCCATCTTCTGGGGTATATTTTTTTCATGCAGTCCATCCAGCAGTTCAGAGCATCTGAGTGTGATTTCCAAGATAAATACTCTCATAAAGTTACCAGAAGTTCAACTTTATGCTCGGTACTTGTCCTGGTGCTGGAAAGGTGATAGGTTTAGTTCTAAAAATAGAGTACTAATAGAGGGCTTTACACTTCAGACAGCCCATGTTTCTGAAAGGATACGTGGTACCTTCACTCATTTCCAAAGTCTCTTCCGTGGCTGACAGTTCCCAGATTTACTTCACATCTTTGTTTTGTTTTTCTTGTAGATACTTCCAAGACCAATGCAAGATTATCATTAGATTTAATCAGCATTAAATAGATCAGACAACAAAGCTCTGTTTCATATGACATTAATGCACTGCTTTTAATGTTAACTACAGGAACAAGTGTAATATCAGAAATCAAAGAGTGGAAAACTAACCAAGGCTCATTTTCTTGCCTCATTAATTTTGAAGTGCAGTTGTACTTGGATTGTTCATAAAGATGCTGAAGTGAAGCATATGATACTCGTGCAAACCACGTGGCAGGGATCGTTCGCCTTTCATACATTTTTATCAAGAAAAGGAGTAGTATTGATATACTGTACATACTACACATGGCGTTATTTTGGTAATAAACATATGGAACTGGGAGAGATTAATAAAAGTGTTGCTATATACATTGATCATGCACATTGTATGCAAAATAACCCCAAATTAAAATCAATGAGTCACTGAGAATTTTGAGATTAGTGGGATTTATAAATTCTATGGGAAGATTATATGATAACAAGTTAAAAAAGTCAAATACACTCCATTCAGAAATAACCTAAGGTGACTTGGAAAATCCCAAAGAATGTATGTATACATATAAATGTCTACATGCATGCACACAAATAAATGGATCAGTTCATACAAGATATAGTCTAATCAAAATAAACATTTTTTTTTTCAAAGCAGGAAATTCTTTTTTTTTTTTTTAAGATTTTATTTATTTATTTTTAGAGAGAGGAGAAGGGAGAAAGAGCAATGTATGGTTGCCTCTCACATGGCCCCACCGGGGACCTGGCCCGCAACCCAGGCATGTGCCCCGACTGGGAATCGAACCGGGACTCTCTGGTTCCCAGCCCGCGCTCAATCAACTGAGCTACACCAGTCGGGCAAAATAAACATTTTAAATAAAAAAGAGGCAAGAGTATTTTCTTTATAGCTAAAATATATTAAACTTTTACATTGGGCCAGTTACTGTGACAAATTCTGGTAGTAAAAATATTTGGTAAAATTAGATGCCTGCTCTTAGGAATTTTGATACGACATTGGATGAAGGTACATAGGAAGCAGAGATAAAGGCACACATTCTGAGGTCAACCAGGAGAGGGTGGGAGTGAGTAGAGTGGAGGAGAATAATTAGGGGAAAATTGGGACAACTGAAGTTGCACAGCAATACAAATTATTTAAAATAGAAAAATAGTAAACTTTGGAAAAAATATAACAACCTTTACTTCCACTTATTTCAGTCCAGACATTGAACTTACAACTATTCATTCTAGACCAGCAACATCTCCATAGGAATGTCAGATAATGCAGCATTTGAATTTCCCTTTCTGTACCCCATGTTTATAATTAAAGAAGGCATTGGAAAAGTTCATAGAGCTTCTTAAAAAATGCCATGCTATATATGACCACTAAGTCCATTAACTGACTATTGAACTTCTATGTGTGGCCTCAGGGATACTGAATCAATTAAAAATAGACATAAAACATGGAAAGGAGATTATCACTTTCAGATTGAAGAAGATACAGTGTTGTTGCTGGCCAGTACTTTTGATGCAGTCAAATCAAGGCTTAGTCAAAAAAGCAGATGAAGACACGTAAATTAAAAACAAAAACAGAATCTGAGTTCATTAAGGTAGCTACCCTCCCAGCAGATTTCTTGACTAGTGCAAGAAAAATGTCCAGTCAGTTGTATTCTGAATGCTACTGATGAAGGGACCTCAGTTTGATTCCCTGGATTCCCAAAAGTTGTTTTTAGTATATGGTCACTAGAAACGAGAGGGGATTTTGAGTTCTGCAAATTAATGTCATATCATTCAAATACGACAAAGAAAATCCCCCAAACTCCCAAGCACCGAGGTACTGGGTTTGAATGTGTGTGAACCTGCAGATAGGTTATTATTATGGCAAGTAGGCATGACTGGAACAGACAAGAAGTTAGGAAGTTAGGCCACCTGTCTTCATTGTCAGCCCAGAGTTTGACCCAGACAGTAACAGAAGACACAGAGATTGAAAGGAGGGACAAACTTCCCTGAGCAAGCTGGATTCTCTCATGTCTTGAAACTGTGTCGGTATTGCAGCAGGAAGCCCAAGCACCCACTGGTTGGAGCTTTCCCAGAACTGGGCCCTTTCTATTTTCTCTGTGAGGGAGGTTGTATATTTGGTTGTTAATAAAAAAATAATTTGGTTAGATAAGTGTCCTTCCATTAGTTTTCTAATTACAAGACAAAATAAAAAATATACATCTAAAACCTTAGCAATAACCGTTCTATCTCTCTGTTTGCCTTTAGTACTTTGGTATATGTTTTCTTAATGGCTCATTTGTCAGTCAAAATGTCCACTGCCCTTCATTCAATGCTTTCTTTAATTTTCCTTTTAACTAGATTGTACATCATCTGAGTATGTGAGAAGCTGGTGAGCCTTCACCACTCATCTAGTGTTTTTCACTGTATTTGACACAAGTAGGCAGTCAGATAAAATTTTGACTAACATAAATAGTGTGCTCAAGTTTTCAGAAACTCTCTGAAGCTTTATGGATGCTGTGACATATTGGGTTTTCCCATAGATAAATAGCATGGTCTACGTCAAGTGACAGCCATTTACATTTAGATTACATCAGTCTTTAAACTGTGCAAACAGAATCGTTTGAAACCTATTAGTTGTGTACTACTGGTATAGAATGCTATAACTTTACCATCATATCTAAGAAACTATTTAAGGTACTTTATAATATTTAACATTTTACCCTATTACCAAAACATATTTTAATTACCCTGTGAATATTTATTATGCATGATGATTTAATTTTAGAGAAAAGCTCATTTATCCATTTCATGGTACAGAGATCAAAACATATGCTCTACTTCAGCTAGACTGCCTTGCAATATTAACCACATAACCTGACCAGAGATTTAAATACGCACTAATACAAACTGACAATATTAATTCCGAATGCATGTGGCTTTTCTAATTAGTCATAAACTTTACTTGAATAAGCCACTGAAGCATATAGTAGAAAAAGGGAAGTAGTTCTTGGTAGAAAATACACTTTATTACTTTAATTTACTCAAAAAAACATAGTGTAAATCATAAGACAAATAAAAAATAAAAACATTTGGAATATTATTTTATGAGCCCTTAGTTGGTACTTGTTAGAAGTGTGGAAGTATAAAACTAAAATATATATATAAAGTTTTGTAGATTATTTTAACCTAAATATCACTCTTTAGCTACCAAATTGACTTCTAAAACTGTTTGTGGAATTACCGTCAAGATTTTTCACCCAGGAGCACTTGCCTTACTATAACAATGCATGGAATGGAAGATATTTACTTATGACTATTATAAAATATTAAACAACTATTCATCAATTGTTAGTAAAACAAGGCTGAAACCATAAGGTATATAGCCAAATGCCAGTAAGAGCTGAAGTTCCACTATATATATATATATATATATATATAAATACACACTCCTACACTTATGAGACCACCACATCGTTGCACAGCACAGATTACATAAGATGAACTCGGTTATTTCTGAGGTTCTTGCATTAGACTTGTGTTAGCTCACAAATCTGGTTTGTCCTTCGACAGAAAGTGAATGAGTGAATGAGTGAAAAATGAATGAATGAATGCATTCCCTGATGGTGTGTGTGCCTCTCACCCTCACTGTTGATTCAGCTCTAGATTTCACTAGTGTTGCTAAATGAATTATGGTTTCCTGGGATGCAGTCTCCATCTGTGGTAAAAAATCCAGATCTCTAGCGTTCATTCATATCTGATTTTTTCCTCCTTTTATGTCACAATAACAGCATCTTTTCTTTCTCACTTTGATTCAGAGAAGGAGTGTCATATTGGTGTTATTAGTCAGTAGAATTTGAGTGTATATAGCATGCTTCATATCCGGGCCAAAACACTGAATTGCTCACGCCGGGCCCTTCACTGCCCTTTCCCATGGCCACTGTCTTACTATCCACTGTCTAGTTGTTGAATTAGAAACAAACTAGCAGGATCTGGGAAGAATGGATGCTCCCTTCACTTAGGCTGCAGAGAATCTGGAAGAAGGGCGACTGCGCTCAGGGAAAAGGGAGGGTGAGTCACTGCAGTGAGGCAGGAAATGATGTGAGTGGCCTGTGCAGCACTGCAGGCAGGCGGTCCCAGGGCGCAGCATCAGAGAGAAGTTGACTCCATTCAGAATTACAAGCAAGGGACATTGAAGAAGCCATTGGACAGGATAACAGGGTCCTTATACCTTTCTGATAATCTCCAGGTGAAAAATGACATGCACATATATCATCCAAGTACATTCAGTGACATTATATCTCTTTCTGCTACACTGAAAACACTAGGAAAAATACATTATTCTTCAATATATATTCTTATTAGAAATAATAGAGAAAACTTGTCAGTGTACCTTTTGCAAAAAAGTGCTAAAACATGTGTGAATAATAATTATAATTAATATTTATGTGTATACAAATATATATTTAGGCATAGCACAATACTAGATGCCAATTAATATAAAATTTTAAAATCTTGAATTTTTAACACATGCCAGGTGAAAACAGATCTACATTTTAGCAGTATATATATTAGTATCATAACTTACTTGTTTCTCCATGTTTTGTGTCATTTCTCTCATTTTTTGGTATTTATTTTGGCTTGTGCATTATAAATCCAATTCTGAGTATATTTCACCATCATATTATCTATCTTTTAAAAAAATAATTATTAGTCTGACCAAGAAAAATATGCCTCAGTAATGAGGATGTTTTACTGTATAAGTTTTACTATGAAAAGAATTTTTGTAATATATGTCAACTCTTAGGCATTGATACAGAGTACCATATGGGTTATGTGTAGTTACATGTATAGTTGAATTTGATCTAACATATTCAACTTTGGTATTGTAAATTATTTCTTGTAAAAATTTCGATCCAAAGACTGAGTCAAAACATTGAGGGAACACATGTAGAGAAATTAATACATACAATATTATGGATATGTTATCAAAAAGAAAAAGGAAAATGCATGTAAAATAATGTTTCAGTAATTTTCATGTTCAACTACATAATGTCTTGGTTTGCTGTACCGATAAAGATTATGCTTTTCAAAATAACCTTTTAACATCCATTTATGTAATGATTATTTGACAACATATTTATGGACTGCCTAACAGAGGCCAGTGACATTTTTAGGGCATAAAACAGAATAAATATCCTAAATCTATATCTATATAAATGGGTATTTATATAGATGTGTAGAGATATATAACATATATTTCCTGCCAATGGTGTAAAGTGCTGTTTATATAAATAATACGAAGAATGAAAAAGATTAGGAAAGGCATCATTGAAAGTATTACATTTGAGCTAAGAACTTGAAAAAATGTCATAAGCCATGAAAATACTTGGGATTCAAGGTTTAAAGCAGAAAAAAAAATCAACAGTAAAAGCCGTCAGGTTGGAAAATGCAACCTTTGCAGAAAGCTTTGCAGAAAGCAAGCTTGGAACAAACCAGAGAAATTAATAGCAGGTGAGACCAAAGAGTTAATGAGTTATTATAATTTGTTTTGTAAGGCCTTGTAGATATTTTTTTGGCTTTTGATTGCATGTTGACTTTTATCACTATAATTATGAGAACAAGATGGAAAGCCATTGGAAATTTTAAACCTAAGATTCAAAGGATCTTTCTCAAGAATTAAAATGATCACTCAATGTTTCTTGACTTCTGTCCAACTTATTTATCTCAGCATGATATTCTCAAAATCCATCTGGGTTGCCACACGAGGCAGCGTTTCATCTTTTCTCATGGCTGAGCAGCATTCCGTGGTAGATGCGCACAGCTTCTCTCTCCAATCTCTATCGAAGGGCACTTTGGTCGTTTCCAGGTCTTGGCCACCACCATGAGTAAGTCTGCAATGATATGAAGGTGTGTATATCTATGAAAGAAAGGTTTTCAAAATTTTCAGGAGGATTCCTGGAAGGGGTCAAATGGTAACTCTATTCTTAATTTTTGAAAAATGTCAGTATTGTTTACTCATATGTGAAATACAAAATTTAAGACAATAAATAAAAAAATAAGGAAAACAGACTCAGACTCAGAAACTATATGATAGTTACCAGAGGGAAGAGGGTGAGGGGATATTAAAAGTCAAAGCGGTCAAGTACAGGGTGACAGAAGACGATCTGAATTTGGGTAGTAGGCACACAATGGAATATACATATGGTGTATCATAGAATTATACACTTAAAGCCTATATAATTTTATTAACTAATGTGACCCTAATAAATTTGATGGAAAAGTGATTACTCTAACTATAATGTTGATAATACCCATATTGTTGGTCAAGATATTTAATTACATTCCTGTGATGATAATCCAGGTGATTGTAGCATTTGGATTAAGTTTGTATTGGCATAGGTTGTGAAGTGTTGCCAAAAATTGAATATTTTTGAAGGTAAATGTGATATAACAGGTAAAAAGAGGAATCAGAAATAATTCCAAAGGTTATGGCCTGGGGTACTACAATGATGGAGTTGCCATGTATTAAGTGGGTAAATAACCAGGAATTAGAAGTTTTGGAGAAGAAATCACAGGAGTTCCATTTTGGATATTCTATGAATGATACAACTATTACATATTCAAATGGCAATTCGCAAAGAATGTTGGCTATCTGATTCTGGACATTAGGTGAGTTCTAGTCTAAAGAAATATACTATAATCCATTAACGTTTAGTGAATATTTAGAGAATTAGTTAACTAAAGAAGTGAGAAAGAAAAGTCCAAACCATAAGTCGCAGGGAACTCTAAATTTAAGAATAGGGAGATGATGACAATTATATAAACTAACGAGAAGTAGTAAGCAAAATTTAAGGAAAATGAAGAGATTATAAATTTTTCAGCAGGGAGTGTCATTGAGGGAGATTCAGGGAATATTGAAGGGACCTGAAGATATTACTATGTTTCAAATGCATTCAAAGGGCATAGTTGAAAGGTTTGAATGTGGGAGAGGTGGAAGATAGCATCAGAAAATGGAAATTTACCAAGTTAAATGGACATAATTATGGTTTAGAGATTCCAAGATATATTGTATTATTTCAACCATCATCAAAAATACAAAAAATTGCAATTTGACTTTTCTGCTACTATGTAAAAGAATTACAGAGTAAATATTAATACTGTAATATAGCTAAACACTTGGAAACAATTTGATTTTTCAAATGGGATTGGCGGCATGAATCATGAAATATCCATATACTGAAATATATGAAACAATTAAAGTTATTTAAAAACATAATCATATAAGGAGATGGTCATGATGTAATTGTAATATTAAGCATGTGAATTTTAGTATACAGAGTATAGTCCTGATATATAATAATAAAATATATTTAATATAATAAAGGAGCATATTTATTCATAATATTATATATCATTATATATAAAAGTAATAACAAAGCCAATATATGCACACATGTAATATGCAAATGAGTTCATTATGGGTCCCTACATTTAGCACTGCAAAGTTGGATATAGTAATTCCTATTGTATTTTCCCACCTTTAGGATATCAGTGGAATAAAGATAATTCTCACTCAGCCAGCCGAAGTTCTCAGTGGAATGGTGAATACTGCATGTGTGGAAACCTCTCTAGAAGCATACACCAAAACATGATGGGGTGTCTCATGTGACACTTTAAAATAATGGATCATTTTAGCAAGGGATCTTCTCCATGTAGTTGAATTAGATGAGTAATTAAAATAAGGTATGTGCCTGTAGCAATAAAACGCTGTTTACTGTGATACAAGGATTCAATGCTAGCACCTATAGAACCTGAGAACACTTGCATTATACTTAACTGACTGAGTCTATGCCCTCTGCACATTTCAAAATGAACTTCCTGTCCTGCAAAAAAAGAAAAGAAAAGAATGCGGTACAGACCACATTCAGCCTCCCTGTTCCCATAATCCTGAACTAAAATCACCCCAGCAAACTGCTTCATAGACAGGAAGTTCAAGAGCAAGATGAGGGTGGAGAAGGATGATTCTCTGTCGGCTCAGATATTTGTTTGATATATATGTAGAGCAGAAAGGACCGGTGCAGAGGGAGGATTTTTTTTTTTCTTTCTACAGTTTAAAAGAGGAAACAATGTGGTTTAAAAAAACTTTTTCTCTGTAGGAATAAAACATCTGTATTTCACAAAAATAATAGCCTATGAGTAGTTATGACCCAAAAACTTCTAACAATGTCAGTGTCTAAATTCTTGAGTCCATGCATGCTATTTTTTTTTGTATAAATGATGAAAAGTTTGTTTCAATAATGTGAGCATTTATAACTGAGGTCTACCTTACACTGGTATTTAATGTTGTGATAGCTGTGGAGGGTGGGATGTTGAATTAATAGTTCATGTAACAGTTAAAACATCATTCATATTACACACTCTTTAGATGCAGCCTTTGCCCAGTTTCTAATTTAAAGGGCCAAAATTACTTTTTTCCCCATAGTGGAAGTGCTTCCATTTCTAGGTCTAAAATCAATTACTCTTGGCACAGAGTAATTAAATGACTTAATTAGATGTTGATTCAAATTAGACCACACTTCCTTCAAAATATTCTCTCACTAAACTTGAACTATCAGCCCTCTTTGTGAATATCCTCCCTGCTTCTTTTCTGGTTGCTTATGGAAAAATAATACTTTCTATAGGAGAAAATAATTACTAAATATTTTAATAGTTTTTCCCTCTTGGAAGCTGAGAGGTTTTGTATAAATTTGAATTGACAAGGAATACACCTGCCTGCCCGTGTCTGCTGGCAATTCCAGTAGGCAGGTTCATTCCATTTCAATTATTTTAGCGCATACTGTAAATTGATTTAAATTTCTCCTGATACAGTTCTGAATGACTTCGGTGTCCTCCAGTTACTGTATAAGATAGATTTTGCCTGATATTTTTGCATTAGTTTATGATTTTCTTAAATCCTAACCTGAATTGATAATGTAGTTATGGTCTTTTAAGATTTTGAAGTCTTACGCTGGGAGGTAGAAAAACAAAATCAAATCAAATCACAATAAAGAATAAAGCTCAGGCTGTTTCCCTGGAGTAAATATGCATTGGTGTATATGACTAAAGGGATTACAGGGGTTTATTATGTTTCGCAATTTCATTATATTTAAGTGCATATGGACATATTCATATCCTAAAGTAAATTTATTTCTCCTTTCTGAAGTATATATATACATTTATCATCTAAAAGCAGAGATGATGAAGGCAAACTCATACAGCATGGCACTCTTCTCTCAGCACCATTAAAGTAACATGGGATGCATACCGGCCACCGTCAGTTTAAACTACTCTAGGCTGAACTAAGGGAATGCTGTTCCCCGATCTCACCTGTGTGCGCATATGTATGCATGCATGTATTTCAAAGGTTGGAGTCCATGATCATAATGTTCTAAAAACATAATGTGGGCACAATATTACCCCACTGCTCAGTGTAGCATCCCTCAAAGAAAACCTCTTGAGCTCTTATCCATTTGTAGATAATTCAAAGGCTTTGGAATATTCTCTAGATTATGTTCCCACTAAGCAAGCTCTTGACTCATGCCCGCTTCAGTGTGTTAGATGCGATCCCTCGCACGGTCAGGCCTGTGCCATTGTTCTGTTTCTGAGTCGATCTTGCTCAGCTTATGGACCTTTTTCTTCCTTCATCTTCATCTGCGCTTAGTTCACCTTGATTACTAATTGTGTAGAAAAAAATCTTATGCTTGTTCTAAACCTGTATGCATTACATTTACTAAACAACAGAAATCAAAACTTAGGAAAATAGAAGTCAAAGGTAGGATCGGAACACCAAGAATCCAGAGTAACTTGGATCAGGGCAGTGAGAGACCTCAAGCAGTCAGAGTTCAGTGAGAAATTTTTTTCCACAGTGCTCAAGTTTGCGTTTGTCAGTGCCAGGGTATCTCCATGGCGTGGTCTCACGGCACCCATTTTAAACACTGAGGAGAAAGGAATTGCCCCAGTTCAATCAAATGTTTCCTCCTGGATCAGTGATAGTGAGGAATGCACGTCTGTGACCACAGGTCTGTTACAAGAGATACTACGGTTAGCGTGAGACACACTCTCTGAGAAATGTCTGTTTTTAAAACTGCATAGATAGGTGCTAGTAGTCCTTAAGCAGCTACCATTTAAGGGATTAGTGATATACTAAAGCATAGTTAGAGGTAAGTACAGAATGGGGCAAAAGTAGGTTTACAGTTTTTCATATGGAAAATAATACAGTAATTAATAAACAACAATTCTAGAATAAACTCTGTTTTGGCCCTGGCTGGTGTAGCTCAGTGGATTGAGCGCGTGCTATGAACCAAAGGGTGGCTTGTTCGATTCCCAGTCAGGGCACAAGCCTTAGTTGCAGGCCAGGCCCCCAGGGGGCACATGTGAGATGCAACCACACATTGATGTTTCTCCCCATCTCTTTCTCCGTCCATTCCCTTCTGTCTAAAAATAAATAAATAAAATCTTAAAAAAAGAATAAATCTTGTTTTGTGTACTAACAACTGTAAACCTACTTTTGCCCCACTCTGTGTAATTAGAGTAGCTATAAGGAGAGAAAAACATGGTTTAGTTATTTTAATTGAGAGCCTTTACAATATATCTCAGGGAACCAGTCCTCACTGATAATTTTTCTAATCAGAATCTCAGTGAAAACCTCAGAACTTCAGAGGTCTCTTCTTTCCCCAACCCCCACCCACTTTGACATAAAACCAAGTACAGCCTGGCTGGTGTAGCTCCGTGGATTGAGCGTGGGCTGGGAACCAAGCGGTCCCGGTTCGATTCCCAGTCAGGGCACATGCCTGGGTTGCGGGCCGGGTCTCCAGTGAGGGCCATGTGAGAGGCACCCACACATTGCTGTTTTTCTCCCTCTCTTTCTCCCTCCCTTCCCCTCTCTCTAAAAATAAATAAAATCTTAAAAAAAAAAAAAGAATTCAAGGGGTACAGCCCCCAGTCTATGACAAGACTGGGGTGTGAGCCTGGACGTTCTATTAAAAAAAAAAAAAAAGTACAAAGTCTCAATTTCCTTTCTAGTGCTCCTTACTAAAATTTTATTTGTTGAGACATCTCTCCAAATCTCTAATAAATAAACATTCTTTAGTATAGCCAGAACGTCGTTTTCAACCCAGTCAAGGAGTGAATGGAACGTTTCCTGGCTGCTGTAGCTCTGTGGATTGAGCACTGTCCTTCAAACCAAAGGGTCTCTCCAGTCAGGGCTCATGCCTTAGTGCAGGCCAGGTCCCCGGTGGGGGGACACACGAAAGGCAACCACACATTGATGTCTCTCTCCCTCTCTTTCTGCCCCTTCTCTAAAAATAAATGAATGAAATCTAAATTTTAAAAAAAGGAGTGCAACAGACATAGTGTCCAAATATTGAAGAAACACCATCTAAAAGAAATTCTGTAGGTGCAGCTGGAAGTAGAACATGCAGTTCAGAGAAGGAAAATGAAAGGGGGGGAAAGGGGTATTTTGTTTTGTTTCCCCTCAATGACAAGCAGGATAAATCTATGTGGTGAGCCTATGTCTACAAATATTGGTGGATTTGGCATACGATTCTTCATCTTTAACAAAAGGTTTAAGAACTAGTTTTTTTGGTTTTTTTTTGTCTGAAAAAAAAATAAGAATACCAATTTTGAGAAAGGTATTTTTCAGTCATGTAGGAAGGCCTATTTTTGGTAACCTATGGGATTATTTTGCTGGCTGACTCCTGTCTTGGATTATTCACCACTTCTGGAAGCCTGTGTTTCTTCCCGTTATGTTTTGCAGTGATGTTCACTAAATGTCCAAGAGCAACCTATCATTTTAATGAGGATCATCACATTCCAAGATGCTTACATTACAATATAGTGTGTATGCAAGTGATATGTTGACTTTATACGTGTGTATATTTGTTCTGCATGATTATAGATAATTTAGTTTCCTTAACAGATCACCTATTTATAGGTAAGGGTCAGGTTTTAAGTATGCCTCATGGTGCATTGGGAAAGGTAAATAATGTTATGTCCTACAAGACAGACTAATTTTTACTGAAAGCAAGTGTTTTTACAATGATACCGCACTGTGTCTATGTAAGATACATTGTAAGAATACCAAATAACCTGACATGTTAATTTAATATACTTAACCAATCTAACAAGTTAAGTGAGACTGAGTTTCCCAACAGAATTTTTAAAATGCATTACACACTTTATCAGCCAGCCTTTCCCACTTAACCGCTTGCGGGACCAGGTGTACAGAGCCCCCTTGCCTCGGTAAATGAAATCGTACTGATTGGTGCCCCAGGTACACCAAAGGCCTGCAGCAGGTCAACTCCCTCCTGGATGACTCTTAACGTCTCCTTCCACCACTTGACTTTATGTGTATGAGGATTGAGATATCTTTATCTCAAAGCTAGTTTTAACATGTGTTCTTAACATTACTTCAATGCCATTTAAATATTATGAAAACAAATGAAGATACATCTGAAGCAGAAATGGCTTATTACCTTAATGTAAACTATTTTATATCATTTTGTAAGTCAACAAAAGCTAAGGGAAAATATTAGGTGTGGGCCAGATAACTGTGAAAGATTGGAATGTAAAAACAATAGATTTTTGTATGTTATATATCCACAAGTGTTTTCAAATTTTCTTTGCAGAATAAAGAAACTAAGTTCAGAAATAATAAAGGATGTGCAATGGTAAAATTTCATGAAACGGCGATAACATCAAATGTCATTCGGCCAACCTGTATTTGAAAAAAACGCCTTCATCATAAAAAAAGGTTTGCTTGTTTGTATAATAAATTACATAAATACATATCTGTAGATGTGTGAAAATGCACACACATAGACATACAGCATGGTTCCTTAGAAATGTACATATAATTTATATTATTTACTGTAAACTCATTATTTTAAGAAACTGAACAAACAGGAGTTTACTTTATTTGACTCAAATATTTACTTCTATTTGACTTAGTCTTTGCAGACACAGAAAGAAAAAAAGCATCCCACATCCTGACTTCACTCACCAATGACTTTTTTAGGAGGCCAAGTTAAGAGTTGCCAAGTTGCTACCTCAGGTAAAAAATATATAAAAGCTATACTGGTTGTTTTTAAAAATTGAAAAGTGAATTGTGTTATCTCTGGTTTATATCTCTTATCACTAATGTTATATTGAAAAGTGAAATGTAAAATTATAGCTCAAAGAGCAATAGCTCCCATTGCACTTAAGTCACTATGCCATGAAATCTTGTACATTCTAAGGTAGTCACTTTTTATTTTCACTAGACATAGATCCTCTCACAAATAACATGAAAGCACACAGGAACAGAAGACATTTTTTTCTTGAGAATTCAAGAGAGACTGTGTTCTAACATCTGTCAATTTTAACAGCATATTTCCCTTTATCCATCCTTCATATAGAACACCACTGTGCAATCAGCATTGTACTTTAATGGCAAAACTTGCAGCCGACAACGTTAAACAGGCAAGGAAGGCTTCATTCAAAAGGAGGGAGGCCAGAACGGAGTCTGAACTCAACTCGACTGGGAAAATGAGCGAGGGGACTTGAATAGCCGGAGTGAGGAAGAGATCATAAACCTCCTGTGTTCAATTTCACAGGAAGGAACACTAACCTTTCTCAGATCTTTGTTATAGGAGTGAGGTGCCCCTAAAGTTAGGCTCCTTGATGTTTATGTTTCAAAGGGATGACTTCCAGGTGCTTGAGAAAGATGTGCCTGATTTTTAAAATTGACAAGGGGCTTCCAAGTGTATTTACATATGTCTCCAAAAGACAGAGAAAAAAATTTACAGTAGCATGTATTAAAAAATTTTAAACAATGCTCTCAGTAAAAAGAGGTGAAGACTTCCAGTCAGGAAGCAGCCTATATAAAGTTTAGTCAAGCTGAAGGGAACATCCAGGCTGCCTTGGTGAATCTTACAATATGGCTATTATGAACTGAATTATTGAATACTTAACAATATTTTAGTTCAGGTAAATTTAAATTTAATTAGCCACATGTCATTTCCTTATGGTTACTTACCCAGGTTTTTAATGTGTGGACATATTTATGACTTAAAGACCGTCTGCATTCCTAGAGTCTTCTTTCAGTAAACTTAATCTAGAAAAAAAAATGAACCTAATCTTAAAGATATTGCAGTTAAATTATTTTTAAAAAGAAACCAAAAAAGGGTAAAAAGAAAAATAGTATGGAATGAAGGAAGGGGAGGAAGGGAGAAAGAAGGAGAGAGAGATAAAGGAAGGAAGGAAGGAAGGAAGGAAGGAAGGAAGGAAAGAAAGAAGACATGAATATAATAAAATGCCAAAAATTGTGAACACACTATACCCAAGTGAGTTTATAAAAAATGAAGGAATGTTTCATCATTTGGTCATTTGTTCATATAACACATCATTTTATTATATCAAAGAAGGCTAATATGTGAGAGGTTGGATAGAACTCTTTCTTAAAAGACATTAAATCCTAGGGAAGAAAAGCTCAAGATAGAGTCAGATGATCCAGGGTTAGGACGTGGCTTGGCCGCACCATTGCCATGTGTATCACCTTGAACAATTCGTGTTATTTCTCTGTTCCTATGTCCTTATCTTTGACATTGAAGTGGCAAAAGTGGCTGCTTCACTAAGTTCTTTAGAGGTACAAAGCTCTAGTGCATTGAACACAGTTTACTGAGTGTCTGACAAATCATATATATATATATATATATATATATATATGTATACATATATAATATTGTATATAATACTATATAGAATAGACATATATGTATCACATCACATCATATCATACTATTAAATTACATTAATTTGCTTTCCACTTCAGTATGCGTTTTCCCCAAGGATCTTCTGTGCTCTCTTCCCTACTTCTATCACTGGCACCCTCATTCATTGTCAATAGATTGCTTTTCAGATTTGTCTGGCAAGTCTGTTGCAGCTTACATGTCTGAAAATTCCAGCTTCATTTGTACCCTCAGTTACCTATCTACTAGGCTGTCCTTAGAAAGATCACTCCATCGTATGTAAAATAACTTCCACCATTACCCCCCTCATCAGTAAGATGCACATTTACTCACACGCATTCTTTCCCACCTTCTCTTCTCTCCCCTCCCATGATTTGAATTCCATTTTTCATCTCCTCTCTCCCAGACTACAGAATTTACCTCTGATTTTGCAGTTTCCCAATTCCTCTTTCATCCTTCAACGTATTTGATGAGCTCTATTTACTGTAGCTTACACTGTAAAACCTTCTTTTACATGTTCAAGCCTTTCAGAATCATCACTTACCATGTTTCTTCATCTTGCACCTCTTCATTTTGATGGCTTCATTTTAGTCTCTGGCCACAGCCAAAACTACTACATTCCCCAAACAACCCAGGTTTTTTCTCAGATTATTCTCTTTATATACACCAGTCTCTTTTACTTGAATCACCTTTGACCCTTCCAATCTGGAAAAACACTGATTTTTACCTTCTTTAAGATCTAACTACACTGTTGTCTTCCATATGAAAATGCCTCTGTCTACCCTAAACCACCATAGTTCATCTCTCCCACGATGCTTACAAAGGCTAACTGCAATATCTTATAAAATATAAATGTTTCATTTTATTTTTTATTTTTTTCCAAGTACAGTGTGAGCTCTTAGTAGTTACTGATTTCTTAACATCTGCACATTCACGTAACGGCTTTCCTCAACTGACCTTTATATGCATGGCTAGTATTTTGAAATATGCATATTATTTAGGAAACCGTGTTTCTAAAGTTCACTTAGTTTTGATAATATATAGTTTATTAAAAAGTGTTTTTTAAAAAAACGTTACCTTCAATTATGAAAATAAGATCAAATCTGTAATAACTTAATATAGATACTTGTTTAATAACTAAAATTTAATCTGACATATTAGGTTACTTAAAACAGCTTAATTTAAACATGAAATAATTTGTATTTGATTATTTTAACATTTCAGATATTCTTTGAAGGATTGAATGTTCACATTCACTTTGTCTAATGTGCTCTAGCATCTTAGAGGATAGGTCACCCTCTGGTGGAAATTTTAAGTCCCAACTAAAAGTTCTAACAATTTTGTGTAGCGTGTCTATGTTGTTACAAGCAAGTTAGTAAAATACTGGTTGCACAGTAGAATATCTATTGAATTAATGACCTGAAATATAATGGAAAATAAAAGCAAAAAAGTTTTAAAAATAGACAAATGTGTTCTTGCTTGCCATGACCATTCACTTGTATAACAATAAGTTTAATATTGTGAATCTTATGAAGACCATAAAAACTCAACAAATAGAGCAATAATCTATTGATGACTGACTTCTTTAAAGCATTTTTATCATAAATCATAAACCAAAATTTGTTTTTGCTGATATCATGCTATTTTAAAAGTCTTAAATTTCTATTATTTTTTCTTTTATTAAGACTCATTTACAAACATTTTAAAACTGATTGTACTCATTGTTTCTGAAGGAGTAAATTATTGAGAAAGCTCTAGTGGTTGGAGATTTTCTTTCTACGATTCCAGACTGCTGATCACATCCCCACTACAATTATTGATGTCACCTCGAAAGGCAGTGCATTTTCTCCCAGTGAGAGTGGTGTATTTGGTGCATACTTTATATTTTTAAAAAATTAAAATTTAATATCATCATAATAGAAAGTTTTCTAAGACATTCTCGGCTTGACAGAGATGATATATGAGTCTGAACATATAACTAAATTGCTCAAAGCCCTTGAGGAAACCAAAAAGCAGACTGTTAGGAGAATGAGGGATACCTTGTGAAGGAGAGCTCAAGAACACCCCAGTTCAGTGGTTTATTAACTGTATGGTCTGATAATAACAGTACATATCATAGTGTTACACTAATATAAATATTAGTAATGATAAGCCATCATGTAAAGCAGTTTCATATCACATATTCTTAAATACTCACAACAATCATATGATCTAGGTTCCCTTATCATCTGAATTGTATAAATTCAAAACTAGATCAGAGAAACAAAGTAACTTTTCCAAATTCACAGAGTTGGTATGCACCGGAGGTGGAAAATTAAGGCAGAATGCCTGAGGTTTGATTTGCCCACTGAAAAACATAATCATGATCATAATTTTTAAATTCAATATTTTATGTCTTGTGCAGTTGAACCATAATTAATAAGCTTGTTTATTGTAAGATCAATTAAAGTGTTATGAAATTATGTTATGCATATTTGTTTTAGTAGATTTATATGATACATAGATAATTTAAGCTAGAACTGTATTATAAAGAAGAATACAGAAAAATGTTTATTTCAAATAAATTGAAATAAGCCTTATCCATTTTTATGGTTAGCACTTTAGAGACCTCCAGGTATTAAGTTATATTTATAATAGCCTTCTGTAACTGAGCTGGGTGTAAGCTTTATTCCAAATTAGTGATAATGACCTCTTTAACTTTCTTTGAAATTATATCACCTATGTTTCTATACCTAAACATAATTTGGTTTCTTATTTAATACATAGTATGTTACTTGATGTCTTGTTTATTTTAGTCAGGGTTTGTGAAAATTATCTATTATTGTATAAATGTTCAGTTATTTTCATTGTTCTGTGGTAATTCATTGTAGTCATTTGAATAGTTTAATTGTTTTTCTTATTATTGGTAGTTTCAGGTTTTTCTCCAATTTATTTCTTAGATCTGTTATGAAACAATGCAGTGGGATTTCTGTGCCATAAGTAATGCACACCTTCAATACTGTTCTATATTTTTAATCCAATTTTCTCTTAGCCAAAGAGTGAAATCTATTATTTTGCTTTTTGCCATTCTGGTGACTTTATTAATTTGCCTTTCTTTGAGGTCAAGGTTGACACTTTTCCAAAATATTTGGTGCATCTCTAATAGATAGACATAGATAGATAGAAAGATAGATAGATGATAGATAGATAGGTAGATAGAAAGACTCAATTTTAAGAAATAACCATGAAGAAATGGGTTAGAAACAGATTACATTCTATTTAACTTCTGATTACCCAGTGATACATTTGTTTCTGATTTAATTTCTTCTTGTAATGCATTGCTTAATGCAGTAAAACCTTGCTGCATGCCGCACTTAGCAAAGTACTGGAAGATTAGCTTGGAAACAAATGTGCCGTTGAGTAACTGGAAATGAAATTGAAGAGAGCAAAAAGGTTTAGATACTTAAGGGCTTTTTTGATCACAAAAACATATAAAATACTATTAATAAAAACATTAGCCCTGGCTGGTGTAGCTCAGTGGATTGATCGCGGGCTGCGAACCAAAGGGTCACAGGTTTGATTCCCAGTCAGGACACATGCCTGGGTTACAGGCCAGGTCCCCAGCGGGGGCCACATGAGAGGCAACCACACATTGATGTTTCTCTCCCTCTCTTTCTCCCTCCCTTCCCTTCTGTCTAAAAATAAATGAATAAAATCTTAAAAAAAATAAAAAAAAAACACTTTAGTTACTAAGAATGAAAAACTTCAGTTACTAAAATAATATTAAGAAATACTTTGGTTACTAACAATGATTAAGAAAAACTTTGGTTACAACCTTTCTACAAAGATCAAGGATATTAATAATTACGTTATTAACATAAGAATAAGTATGGTCAATAAATTCATTCAACTGGGGGGAAAAGTGACTTCAGGGAAAATATTCAAAGATTATATATACCTTGTCTTCCAAAATCTGATAGAATCAAGGACTCTGAAAGTAAGTGGAGAAAGAAAGACACATGGACAAACAAGAAGCAGGGGAAAAAAAAAAAGAAAACTAAGGCATTTGTCTTGAAAAGAACTATGAATGTTAATTGGTACATAAACTTGCATACAATTGAATAAAATCTTAATATAAAGGGGTGGGGCAAAAGTAGGTTCACAGTTGTGAGTATTCCATGCTGTAAACCTACTTTTGTACCATCCTATATTTTTAAGAGAAGTGAACTATCATGAAAACCAGGAATCTGGGATTATACCCTAAGAGCCCTGAAACAACAATCCAAAAGAACCTATGTACCCCAATGTTCATAGCAGCACAATTTACAATAGCCAAGTGCTGGGAGTAACCTAAGTGCCCACCAGCAAATGAGTGGATCAAAAAACTATGGTACGTGAGTGGAAGCAAGGGAGGGAGGTGGGGTTGGGTGGGGTACAGAGGGGGGGAGGGGAGAAAATGCAGACAACTATAATTGAAGAACAATAAAATAATTTTAAAAAACTATGGTACATTTACACAATGGTACATTTAGACAATGGAATTCTCTGCAGCAGAGAGGAAGAAGGAGCTAATACCCTTTGCAACAGCATGAATGGAACTGGAGAGCATTATGCTAAGTGAAGTAAGCCAGGCGGTGAGGGACAAATACCATATGATCTCACCTTTAACCGGAACATAATCAACAAAAGAAAAAGGCAAACAAAAGATAACCAGAGACATTGAAATTAAGAACAATCTAACAATAACCAGAGGGGAAGGAGGGGAGGAGACTGTGGGGAGAAGGGTTTTCAGGAACTACTACAAAGGACACATGGACAAAACCAAGGCGGGGGGTTGGGAGCAAGAGAGGGAAGCAGGTTTGGCTGGGGTGGGGGGGAGTGGTGGGGAGAAAATGCAGACAACTGTAATTGAACAATAATAAAGTAATTTATGAAACAAACACAATAAAATAAATAAACAAACAAACAGGAATCTGGATATATCTTGTCTTGGTATCTCTGTATCTATAACAACCTGTGAGCTAATGCTTTATAAGCAAGAGCTAGGTGACTAAAACTTTAACTCCTATGGAGGCCACATTGTATACTTTACATGTGACAAGAACAAGAGTGGGGGGAAGAAGAACCCCATTAGAGTGTGGAAATAAGGACTAGAGAGAAGAGCAGGTTTAAGAATTTCTCCTACAGACAAGATTCCGGCCTCAAACAAAGAGCTTACCTTAAACACCACTCACTATGGGATAGAGTTATAATTCCAGCTCGTATTACAGGATCACTATGGGCAACAAACTCTTTTGATTTTTCTCTCTTTTAATTGTAACACATTTTTTAAAAAAATCTTGGTAAAATAGCCCCAGCTTGTGTAGCTCAGTGGATTGAGCACGGACTGGGAACCAAAGGGTCACCAGTTCAATTCCCAGTCAGGGCACATGCCTGGGTTGCAGGCCAGGTCTCCAATGGGGACCATGTGAGAGCAACCACACATTGATGTTTTTCTTCCTTTCTTTCTCCCTCCCTTCCCCTATAAAACAAGTTTAAAAGAAAAAGAAAAATATTTTTAAAAAATCTTGGTAAAATATACATAAAATTGACCCTTTCTACCATTTTTAAGTTTATAATTCAGTGGCATAAGTTCTTTCAAAATATTGTGTAACCACCACTATTTTCAAAAAATATTTTATCTCCTTTTATTTCTCTATGAATCCATAAACTCTTTTGATCTCTCATTGTTCCTCTTCCAAGATGGTAACATTTATTTCTATTTTATTGTCTCAGTTACTTCAATTCCAATCAATGCATGGGGAGATAATAATTTCTCCTTACTATTTATCGGTCTTTGGGTCCAGGGTGAGCTCCCATCACTGGGTGAAAAGTTTAGATTATGTTCCTTGAGAAAGGAGTGAGTGTATTTTGCCTGGGTGAGGAATAGTGAGCTGAATATCTAGTGAATAGACAAGTTGACTGATAAACTTTGACATTGTCCCCAAAATCTTTCCAACATTTTTCTTTGCAGCAACATGATAACTCACACACCCTTAGCCCTTTATTGAAATTTGCTGTGGCCACATGACTTGTTTTGGCCAATGGAATATGCACACGGGTGACATATGTCTTGTAGGAAAAGAATCTTTTAGAGCCAATTGGTAATTCACCACATTTGCTTCACATTACTACAGTGTTCATAGATACAAGTGTCAGGACAGAGTCT